>JARJDX010061157.1:0-17007 GCA_030264735.1 Gymnusa sp. GC000175 | reverse complement strand
GTTACAATTCAGTTGATTTTAGTAAAATTTGCAATGAATTTGGAAAAATGGATTTGGTAAAATTTAAGCGATTTTTGTCAAAATTTAAATAATGTTTGTTAAAATTGGAATAAAAAATTTTAAACTTACTAAATCGTCAAAAAATTTTATGATTTTGTTGAAATTTGAACGATCTTTAAATTAAACGATCTTTAAGTTAAAATTTAGATTAATTTAATTAATTAAACTTTTAATGTTTTATGCTTAAATTTAAATATTTTTGATTAATATTAAAACAATTTTGGTCAATTTTGGTCATTCAAATTATTTAGATTTGGTTTGAATTGAGAAATTTTTGTCAAAATTAAGATAGATTTGGTTCACACTTCGATCATTATGGATAATTTTTTGTCGAAATTTAAATGATTTTTGGTAAAATTGTAACTTCTTAGGCAAGTTTTCTTAAATTTGATATAAATTTGCAACTTGGTAAAATTTCAGCAGTTCTAATCAAAATGATTTTTGTTAAAATTACAATTATTTNATTTTTAGCGCTTGGTCGCCACTTTGGAAGTATGCGTTAAAGAACTAATTAAAAAGTTAATGTTGGATAATGGCGAAAAGCTTAAACTTAACACTTTCTTTAATTAGCATTTAATTTTTAATAATCAACATTATTACTATTTACATAAAATAGAATATATTCTTTGCATCACTATACTTATTGCAAAAATTAACTAAACAAATAAAAAATAAATAACCCAAGCAACAATACAATGGTAATTTATTCACGATTGAAATACAAAGTGGTCATTCAAAAGCGTGTCTGCTATATGTGTATGCAAAAAAATAATCCTATAAATTACTTGTACATGTATAGAATACCATATCAGAAATAATATTAGTGCTAAGCCGGTTTTAACACACTCTCCTGAACTTCTTTTACCTGATGCCTTATAAGCAAAAAGGGTTTATTTATTAGGGATGACTAAGGACTAAGGCTTGTTCAAGTTGAGGATTAATGTTAAATGGTTTAGTTGATGATCTGTTTCCTGTAATGATTACTTAATTCGATTACAATTTATCGTGTACTTAAAATGTATAGAAAATACTCCCAATCGATTTTCTCTCGGGCAATCTGTCGTTGATACTTTTTGCAAAAAAAACTGAATAAAATACTGCTTGCTTCCTTATATGTATAACATTTTTTTTATATATATATAATTTATAAACTTCCTTCTTTTTATCTCGTATCGTGCTTGGAGATTGATAAATTGTGATGCTTTTAATTGTGGAATTATCGGTTCAAAACTGTTTATTGTTACGGTCATTTGCATAAGTAAATGAGATAAAGGAGATATTTGATTAAGGTTCCTTGACTTTCTGCGAAATCTAAATTACAGTTATAAATAATTACTTATTAATGTTTTTTTTATTTTTAATCTCTTCATTTATAGCATTTGATGCTATTAGTTTAATAAAAAATATCTTCAAGTGGAGAGTTCCTGTCCTTATTTTAAAAAGGCTAATGCTCCACTGCAACTCTCAAATAAGCACGTGCAGAGTAAATTAATGCAATCAAAGTTAATTATTGTAAAAATTTAAAATTCAGTTACAAATGATAAAAGCATGTTGTTTTAATATATATTAATTATTTATTTTTAAATTATTTTTTATTAATTTAAATCAGTTAGAATTTTGTTACCTAATTGATTACATTATATTAAAACACACTGCATTAAACTTTCCAACACTAAGTCGACAAAAATTTAGCAAATATATTACCGTTCACAGGATATTCTTCATCTTTTATGTAAAACTCAAAACACATAGATCGTATTCACCTTAAAGAGGGTCATATGTTGGTTAGTTTTTATGTAGGATTCTTATTTACAAATGCACCTATTCTCGTCGATGACGATTGTCCACACTGTATAAAATTAGTGGGGCGAAAGTAACATTTCGCTTCCATAACTTTTCTGATTTTTTTTCATATATACTTCGTTTTTTTAATTTAAAGAAATGATAAATATATATGTAAATTTTCTTTCGCTCGCCATTGGCAGGAACATTCTTAACGCAAAAAAGTCCAATGACTGAATGATTTGTACGAGTATGTAAGCTTATATAGCAAAACTAATAGGGGTATGAAAGGAATACTTACAATAAACATTAACCATTTAACCTACTACCTGACAATTATATAAATATATGGCCCAAATGAGGACGCAAACAATGACTTAAAAGAAGAATAAACCAACACTCTTGGCGATGTGATCTGCCGATATGGAAACAACAGGGAGATTCTAGTCTTCGGTGATCTAAATGCTAGGACAGAAAAGGCAAGGAAACACCCAATTATTGGACAACACATACACCTGATACCAAGAAACAAGACAAATGAAGTCAATAATGGACTACTAAATCCAGACATCTAACTTAAAGGTCGACGATGTTAGAGCATATCGGGAAGTAGAATCCTGAAGCGACCACTAGTTACTTTTGGCGAAGGTTACTCTACCATATCATTACAAATCCACCCGATAACTTAATAAAAATGCCCGTTTATGAAAATTGATTGTATCCAGGGCGTCTAAATGCATTGATATCAGACCATGCAAAAAATGGCATATCCCTAGAAATCCATGAACACTTAATAAGTTGTCCACATAATGCTTTCAAGGAAACACTAGATGTGAAGACCAGAAATGTAAGGAAGAGATCGATGTGGCAAAATTTAAACAAACTATTGTCAAGAAAAAGAACAAAAACTGGCGAACAAAATGTCAAGAACTAGTCACATACCTGAAAAAGCCTGGCGATTAATAAAGACATTGAAATCGGAGACCAACAATAGAACACAACTAAACATCATAAAGCTCGATAAGTAGCAATAACCACTATAAATCCCTGCCAAATAGAAAAAACTACGCAAATCAACTTAACAATAAAAGATATATAGTCCAAGGCGAAACTATAGCAATAGAAGTCGAAACAGTTAATAAAGCAGTGAGGATCTAAATACCGAAAGATTTTATGACCGTGAAGAAATACCCGACGAACTTATTAAACATTGCACATAAACACTGTTTCAAATAATAGCGGAAATATTCTAAAAATATATAAATGGAGACAAGAAACCAGACTCCTGGAGAATAGCATCGATCACTACTATCCATAGGTAGTAGGGATATCTGCAACAACTATCGACGGAACATGTACAACATTTGGCCATACTAAACAAAAGAGTAAAGTGGATTTGGAGCGGGTCGATCTACTATTTATAACAACTTCTGCCGTACACAATTAATCGAAAAACGTAAAGCTAAAAACAGAAATACACTTATTATTCATAGATCTCAGCAAAGCTTACGATGACGTCCCGGTAAGAAAGTTGTGAAATGTGCTGGGTAACAGCAGCTTCATGTTAATATAATTAGAGCCCTAAAAAACTATACAAGGGTAAAAAATCACACGTTAGACTCGCAAATATCTCAGGAAGAGTTTTAAGGTGACGCGACGGATTCTGTGTATCTCCCACATACTCAATATTTTTCTTGATATGGCAGTTAGTCAATGGAGAAAGAAATATGCCAGGGAATGGGTATGCCAATTGAAGACACAATCTTATAGAAATTACACTACGATGACGACCTAGCTGTAGTAGCATAAGATAAAGATGATTTGCAATCATGACACGGAAATTGCACGAAGAGAATATGCAAATTGATAACTACAAACCAACATGAAAAAGCCAGTATATGTGTATAGGTGACATAGCGAAGGAATTAGAATTGGAAAATGGAAATAAGATCAACCTGTTGACAATAAATACCCATATGGTATATTGCTCTATCAGAAACCATATCACCAAGGGCAAAAAAGTTATCGAAACTCTTAATCCTATCCTCTGACAACCTAACATCAGACGGAAAACAAAAATGTTAATATGGAATACCATCCTATAGAGCAGTGATTCTCAAAGTGGGGGTCGCAAAAAATATTTAGGAGGTCGCTGATAAATTGATGACACATCAATTTTTTTTTAATATTTTATAAATTCACTATGAATTCATGTTAGGAATATTAGAAATAAAAATATTTAAAATAATTTTTACTTCTATAAATTGCCATTATAAATATGTATTAAAAAAAAAATTAAATATCTTGGGAAATCCCCTGAGTTACCACTCCCTGCCAAAATTTCCTTCTGAATTTAAATGAACCCCCCCCTCCAAGATGTTTTCTACACATACCGATTCTTTGGGGGGTCCTTTGAAATTTTTAAGTGTAAAAGGGGGTCGCAGACCAAAAAGTTTGAGAAACACTGCTATAGAGTACACTTACCTATTCCTGCGAGGTATGGTCTATCACTAAATCAATGAAAACAAACTACTCGCATTGGAAATGGTCTGTAATATAAAAGATGAAAGCTTAAAAAGCCAATAATAAAAGATATACAAACAAGTCAGTTAGTATGGTTCGGACACGTCAAAAGAATGCTAGAAGAACGATTACCCAGACAGCTGTATGAACCCTACAAAGGAAGACGTAGAGAACGACCCCCAAGAACATGGAATGACTGGTTAAACCGTCGAGTTTGGCGACAGGGCACCGGAAGACGCAACCATACGCTATAAAAACCAGATCCATTTGAAAAACCCCATGTTTCAAAACTCGGGTGGTCTAATATGTCTGCATGGTTTAGGAAATACAAAAATATCCTGCAACACATATTTTATATGTGCATCAAATCTGATGCTTTCTTTTGGAAATTTAAAAATTAAAGAAAGAAAATTGATTCAAATACTTAATTTGAAATTTCAATTTATTATTTGAGCTACAAAAAAAGCTTGTTAATATATTTATACAAATTTACAAAAATTCTCATGAATAAAAAATTAGTACGTCTATATTAGAGAAGTGCAAATTTTAAATAAGAAAATGTAAATGTACTACTGTTCACAAACAAAAATGTTGATCAAATAAAGAGAAAAGTGTGAAGACTTGCAACGCTTCGTTTTAAATATTTGATTAATGCATTGCATCGTGCTGAGACTCATCATTATTTATTCATTTGCATCTAATGTGATACTGAAGAGCTATCAGAAGCGATGGTTAGTAATAAATAAAATTTAATCAAATGCGCGTGGAATAATTGCAGTGGAATTAAAACTTCATGGTGTCTGGTAAATAAAATGAATTCCAATGCATGTTCACGGTTTATATCCCATTTCTCCATTTGGTTTATTTGGCTATGTGCAAACTTGACAACGTTATATATCTCATTGGAGTTTATGGGGTGGTTGTAATATTTAAATGGGTTTACCACTAGCAAATCCTAAATGCACTCTGATATATGGAATCACTTAAAATATGATATGCACATTATATGATGTAAATATTAATAAAGATTTATAATAATTACAAAAATATTAATACAGATTTTATTTTATCAACATCAATAATATTTTTATCATCAAGTAATAATTCTGTAATTTATAAAAAAAAGTTTATTCCGCTGTGTTCCACTGATTAGTGAAAACGACAAGCTGATTATTATATGATTGACGTAAAAATAAAGTCGGAGTATGTATCTGAAATAACAATCTCTACATGGATTGTTATTTGTTTATTCTGCCATAAAAAATATCGATTTATTGGAAGTAAAATAATTCACAAAGACATTTATAGTTATATTGATATAATTTTAACAATTTACTGCACATAAATGATGCCCAAAATGACTTTAGGCTACGTAACTGCTGCATATGATGGGGTTGGTAATTTATGAACTGTCAAAATAAATGATGATTCCTTGGGCTAGAATTAATTCATGTTATTTTAAATATAAATCTAGTTCTGTCAGAGATGTATTTACATCCAAGTTGCATTTAAAACATATCGATTTCATACTTTACCTTTTATTACAATCATATGGGTTTATTTAGAGAATGTAAACGCGCTTTAAATTAAGATCAAGATTTCTGGAGTAATATTAACATTTATTTCAGCCAGATTTAAATGTTAAACCTCATGCAATTCGGCAATTATATAATTAAGAAACACGTGAGCGAACTTTTGGCCACGACACTATTAAATTATTTATTCCTTTTTTAGGGGGTTTAATAAATACATATGGTTGTGATTGCAACGCTATTTTTTAAAAAACATGATTTATAAACAACGCATGCGATGTTAATGTCTAAATAAATTTAGTGGCCATCAATCAATGAATGGGCTCGGGGATGGACGTGTGGAAAAAATATATCCATATAATTAATCTGAAAGTCCGGTAAGGGCCCCAGTGTGGAAAATAAAACAAGTCCATTTGTATTTATACGCGAAATCTCCCGGTGCGAATCAGAAGGGGATCCGCTTAAAAATTAAATAAAAAAGGAATGTTTACAGATGGAAGAAAAACCCTGAATGGGCTTTCTCCTAAATCAGGACGAAAAGTATTCTGGATAATTTGCTAAACATATTACTTTCACCTTTAATTAAAACTTATAAATTTTAAGTAGTGCCTTTGTAATTTAATGAATTGTAAGTGAAATTAAAATTTTTATGCAAATAATTTAACCAATTAAATCGGTTATTTTTTTCCAGGCGATTTGATAACATGATGGTTTAATTGTTCATAAAATTTCCGTATTAAAATTTACAGATGTAAGAAGATTAAAACGCATATATAAAATTTGATTAATGTAGATTTAAATCAATATTTTGTATAGCACTCTACTTTATCAAAGAGATCTCCCACACAAAAAGTAATAAAATCTCAGCAGGAACCTTCCTGATTAAACGCACCTCCGAAGACATCCGATCGATTGCTTTAAAAAGTAATTTATGTAACAACCACAAATGACATTGTAAAAAAATTCAATTTAATAAATTGACCCTAAGAAAGCGTTTGACTCCGCCGAGAGGCAGACGTTTGAAGAGTTTTAAATTGACGCTAAAACAATTAACATCGTCAGGGTTACATTTACAGATTTGACGTCCAGAAGTCTTAGAACCAATTGCAGTAAATACAAGTGAAGCAAGTAGATGGTCTTTCTCCAATCCTTTTACTTTATCACATGATAGACTATTGTAATCGTCAAAAAAATGTTAGATTTTAGTGAAAATACACCTTTTTTGGAGTCCCCTAAACAAGAATTGAACAAAATTAAAAAATGTCTGTGTGGCGTGTTTTCGTGGGCAAGGTGTCTCAAAAACTATTAAAGAAATCACCACAAAAAATCAATTTAAGCTTTTAAAAAAATTTTGAAAATCCCAGTTACTTTTGGGTATCCACCAACCAGAGAACAAAAGTATTTAGAATTAAATTTGCAACAAATTTTGTTCTCATCATTTTTTCAAAATTTAAAATTTTAAGAACTTATTGTTGTTCGTTGCTAAGCAACATTGTTAATGAAATTATTTCCATGGAAACCTGTAAATGATTATAATAATTGCTAAAGTATGATATAGTGTTGCAACATCAGATTTTTTAACTATATCCTGGAAAAAAAGTTCCGAAAAACACAAAGGAGCCTAGAGCCAATAGAAAGCAGCAATAACATCAGGTTGGAACATAATAGGGCAATAACCCAAGACCCACCCATCCACAAAGGCGATGGTAAAAATGGTGCTATAAATAAGCCAATAACGTCTGCTGAGATAACCAATACCATAAACAATCATCTCAACCTCAAAAAAGCGCCAGGTTATAACCTGATAACGGTACTGATACTTAGGAAATAGCCATGCAAAGGGATCATGAAGCTTACGGATCTCTATAACGCTGCAATACGACTCCGATACGTATCAATGCAGTGGAAGATGGCTGAGGTAATAATGATTCCTAAACCTGGAAAACTACCCTAGGACAAAACATCATATCGTCCCATATCATTGGTGTCGGTGTTTGAAAAGCTCCTCTTGCAGAAATTCAAAACCATTACTAAGGAAAAGCAGTTCATCCCATCATATCAGTTTGGATTCCGTGAGAAACACTCAACCATTGATCAAGTACTTCGAATCACTGTTGCAATAGAAAGATCCCCAGAAGTGAAAGAGATATGTGCAACCATATTCCTAGACGTGGCCCAAACATTCGAACGAGTGTAACACCAAGGCCTGGAATATAAGCTGAACAAACATTTGCCAAAACAAATGAGTCAGATTCTTCAATCAAACATCTCTGACAGACTTCAGAGTGAAACACGGCAAAGAACACAATGAAAAAAAATAGCTAGTGTACCGCAGGGCAGCTTGCTTGGACCGGTTCTCTACTTGCTGTCCAATGATACCCCACGGGACGACGGGTGGTTATGGCATTTGCCGACGGCACCGCCCCACTTGATACTGGCGAAAACATACAGTCATCCACAAACAAACTTCAAACAGCTGTTAACAACGTCACCAACTGGGCAAAGAAATGGCTCCTAAACTAAATAAGGCAAAGTCGATTCACGTCAACTTCACTAATAGAAATATGACTATATACCCATAATAGCCAACCAACAAACTATCCCACACGCTAACGAAGCTAAGTATGACCTTAGATGCCAAGCTACGAAGGAAACCACATGTTCCTCGGACGATATTCAGAGTTGACAATAAGCAACAAATTGCTTCTCTATTAGCAAGTTTTGAAACTTATGTGGGTCAATGGCATCAACCTCTTGGGATGCACCAATAAATCTAACATCAAAGTCATACAGACGTTCGAAAACAAAGTACTACGCATTGTCGTCAATGCGCCGTGCTACATCCGCAACGAGAATATCCATCGAGACCTAAAGGTGCCTATGGTCGAAACAAAGATTAAAAGGTTTGTCGAGATGGTCGTACTGCTCGAACAAAAGTGAACTTGTTCGACGGCTGAAGGAACTGAAACGGTTCGAGTTGGTGCAGTGACTAGAAATCAGTTCTAGGCGTAATCCATCACATAAGGTCAGTGATTAGTGTGACGTGGAGTGCTTCAAAGAATGTAAATCTGACAAATAACTCTTATAAATATTAGAAATACATTGTTTGATAGATTTAATCCAGATAAAATTCTCCACCTCTCATGAGCATTTCAAATTAAAAAAAAAGCGCTAAAAGCCTTCTTATAATTTCTTAGGGTTTCATTGAGGTGTATTTTAAAGATTGTGAAGAAGAGGCACTAGCCCTGTCCCCTCATCCATCTATTTCCTTATTCCAAATGATGTTGTTATTTCGTTTAGTTGCTCAAAAAATGGTACCCCTACTAAGCCTAAGCTAATACAACAGCAATTTTCGGAAAATTGGAATTTTCACCCTGTATAATTTCCCCATAGCAGTTTTACTATAAAGTCCTTTAAGTTTCACACTTTAAATTTCTTTTCAATAAGGTTTTTAAGTCTGAATCATATTTTAATTAATGTTTATTATATTTCGCCGTACCTGGTTTTGCTTTTAGATTTATTTTAAATATTCACGAACTAGCACATGATCTGAGCCTCTAAATGTTCATCGTAGCTGCATTTTTAGTATCTTCCGTCTATTGCTACGTGATCCATTTGGTTCCTGCGTTTATCCAAGTGATATCAAATACTATTTATGTAATAAATTTTACTTTTAAATATATTTCTGAAACTTGTACTTGAGCTTTTAAACTTTTAATGCAAATTGCTCTTAATATATCATTTTTCTTCAAGATTATTTACTAAATATTACTGAGCTTATAACCTAATTTTATATGAATTAATTCCGTTTTAAACAAACAGACGCTTAGATTAATTATAAATTTGTTTGTGTATCAATTATAAAGTTTATAACTTTAATTTGGCAAATTTAGAGAAACAATCGAGATAAATAACCTAAAATGCACAAAATTTTGTTAAAGCTTGTTCCCCTAAAATTTTAATGAAGTAGTTGTATAATAATCCGATTTAAAGTTATATTAGATAATTATTACATGTAAGCATCATATGAGGGTATAAAGTTTAAAATAACACGACAGATAAAGTAAATTTTGAACATTTTAATAACTTTTATAGAAAGCACAAAATGTTTTTTTTTATTTGTTTTGATCTGTTAGGCGTAAAAATTAAACTTTGGTAAATTTTTAAAAACAAAAAATTTACAATTGCAAAATCTCTATTCGCAATGAGAAAATAAAGAATTAAATGTTAGAAAAAATTACTAGTACCATTTAGAGACCAGTTAAATCGGAAAGGAAAAAAAATTGAAAGTTCGTTCTACCAAATAGGGAACTTAAATAACAAAATAATATAAACATTTTTTTGTGAATCGTAAAATGCAAGAATTTTTTCACCCAGTACGTTTTTTAAACTAAACTGTTTTTTTTTTTTTGGAAATTAAATTGCTTTTTTTGTCAAACAGATATTTTCAATTTTATATAATATTTAACAATATTAAAGCACAATATTTTCCATCGGTACAAAAAATATATTACGTGTGCGTTTAGATTGTGCAGAAGAGATTTGGAAAGCTGAGGCTGGGAGATATACGCGGCAGTTAGAAATATCGATTGAGGCGCTATTCCCTAAGGTTATAGACATTGAACAGCCGGGAGAACAAGAAGTGTAGGTCCAGGATATTAACTATTGTGTAAGGTCAACATAGAGTATACATTCAAAATGCATAACTTTGTGCAAACAAACTTTACACGTAATTCAAACATAATGTTATTTTACCAAACAGAAAATTTAATGAAAGTTAAAAATGTATAATATTTACTCCAGTTGAGTCGCTTTATATTGGGAATTAACTTTACCTAGTGGTGGCGCTGCGATCAATCTGACAATGGACACTTTAGTCGGTATAATTCTGTAATATTTACAAATATTATTAATATAAAATTTAACAATTAAAATACTTATTTGTCATAAGAGTTCTATTTGAATACAATGAATGTCAACCGACTCGAGTTAGTTCACGATCTACCGCTAGACGGCGTCCATTTTAAAGTTAATTCTCAATAATAGCACACATATAGAAATGTTTGTAATTAAATTATAACTGTGTACCGCGTTGCCATGGCAAATATAAATATCAAAATGTAGGCAACTTTATTTCCTAACGGGTGCAACGGGTTGATATATTTATGTTTTGCCGAGCAGGGTGAATCTAGTTGAATAATAAATTGAATAAATCAAAAATTACGTTCCCTATAATCAAATTTGTTATCAGTAGATTGAGCGTAACTTTCAAACGATTCAACTACTGATTATACTGAATACCTTATCACTTCTACTAATGATAATTCAAAATGTGTATTATTAAGTTCGAGGAAATTCGAGCTTCTAAATTCAACATTTGCTCGAGTACCTTTCAAGTTTCAGGAGCTCTTAGTTATGTTTATCCAGTAACGAAGTCTAGATGAAAGAAGATTATGTTACAAGCAAACTGTAATTGACACATATGGAATGAAACATTACAAATTATATGTCATTTGCAGAAGCTAAATCGAAAAACATGAAGTTTATAAAGTGTTGCATTAAAAATAAGTTTTATGCGTTTACGTTATAAAGTTGCAATTTTTGCTTATTATATATTTTTTGAGAGCAAGTGGAGATAAAATCTCTATAGTCAACACTTAACACGACATAAAATTCACACATAAAACAGCAAAAATATGCTTGGAAAATAATGTGACAAACTGCATAATTTCTTCGTTGAAGACTCTTATAATTAGGCTTTTTCATCAAGCGTTCTAATTAAAGAAGCGCTATCATTAAATCTTTAACCCTCTACAATTCGAGAGGTAAGTAAAGGGAAAAAGAAGCACTTATGTTGACGAATAAAACTACTTGAGCTTTTGATATCACCGAAATGAAATTCATTAATTTCAAGATGAAAAAAGCGCACACTTTTTTCACGGAATATAAAACGTGAAGATATTCCTTTGAGACTTAACTACATCATGATTATTTTACTTTGATAACTGAACGTGAAAGAGCTCTAGTAATTCTAGTTGAAATAAACCAGATAAGTAAACTCCCTAGAACCTAGATACTCACACAACAATAATTGTTGTGTATCTAGGTTCTAGGGAGTAATTATTACAGGAATAGCTGCACATCCGGATCAACGAAGACATACAATGGCTCAAAACTTATAATGGTAATAATTAAATTATTAATAATATAAGCAATAACAGAAAAATGGACAGACCAAGTGAAAAAAAAACGACGCCATGGAAGAAGGCACATCTTCCTTCACAGCGTCTTCTGTTTTTTTTTTTACTAATAATAATGTATAAAAGCATTGCTAAAAATGAAAATAAAAAATAATGTTTAGGGTCCCAAAACAACAGCCAAATTGTGGAATGTGGTGGTTTATGGGTAAACAGACCATGTCCCATTAGTGAAAAGCACTGGGGGTTTTGAATTAATTTTTTAATTACACTTTAAGTGTTGTGTGCAATGTGAAAATTAGGTTTTTGCATTAGCTTGCAAAATTTTGGTTGTTGTTACTTTTCAACTGCAGTAGTTACAATTTTCTTTCTGTAATAGTATAAAATTCAGGACAAACATGGTCCAGGACGTCGTAGGACCTTATGGCTCAAGAATCTTACAGGAATACAACATCACTGTTCAGAAAGGCTGAAATATGTTATTTTTTTATTTTCTATCATTTACTTCGTTAATGAAAGTAAAATTTCCATTTTAGGGCCAAAAAAACGAATATAAAACCGTTTAGATGGTTTTCAAAATATTTTGAAAAACTTTACTGAGAAGCACCATTTTGCACAAAGAGTGAAAAGTGCCAAAAATAATTGAGTTTTCGTAATCAGCGACTACAAATTAGAGTAAAAATATCTGGTATTATGTTGATTTTTAAACATTTCTTCTTTAAACATGTTTTCTGTCCATTTCAAAAACCAAAATTTTTATATTTTAAATGGTCATAATTATGTTAGTTTTCATCCAAAACAACTGAACAAAAATATTTTTGTTGTAAGTATAGTCATCGCAAAAAAATTTAAATAGAGATTTTTGCGGAAATATCCGTTTTCAACTTTACTCATTTAGAAAAGTTGTTTTCGAAGTAGTGTCTGTGTAGACCCGTCCTTGATCGTTGTTAAGAAACGTTTTATTGAATTTATTCCCATTAAGTAGTAGAGACATACTGTCATTATAATCAGCTGACAAAAAATGAAATAGGTTATAAATCATTTAAAAGTGACGCATGTCACTATCGGAGTTATTGCCAACATATATTTCAACAAAATGAAGTTGCAGAGATATAATGCTAACCTAATTGGCTGATAATAAAATATAATTAGGTATGTTTTTATTAAAAGTAAGGGATATGTCAAATTCGTAAATGAAAGTTGTGATAGAGATAGATATTCCTACTTTTATCTATTTGGCATTAAACATAACATTTTTTCATAATTTTATCTAAATGTGGTTTCTTTTGCTATATTTGATGATTTTCATCAATAAATACATCCAAATATTTAATGTCAATCACTTTTTCAAGCGGGATATAGTTTATTAATTTTTTCTAACTTTAAATTTGTATTTGATTAAGTAAAAAAAAAAATAAAACAAATTCATGATTCACTTTTACCCATAAAAAAATATACAAAATAGTTATTTGTTTCAAAATTATAAAGAATGAGTAAGGTGTGAAGTGTTAAAATAATTTGTTTTAAGAATGATTCACCTTTTAGGTAGTTTGGAGAAACAGTAAAAAGCAATCTACACATCAATTCCGAGACCTTTCTCATCACTAATTCGCTAATCCTCTTATAGAAACAGACATCAAATAAAGCCGGAGGGGAAAAAAGATGATACAAAACTTTGAGGAAAGTCTGTTTCAAGAAGGGAGGGTGAAAGTGGTAATGGCATGATGAAGTGAATTCTATCCCAGGAACAAAGAACGAAAAAAAAATTAAGATAAAAATGATTCAAAGCATGTCGATTATTTTTGCATTAAAGCCATCTCAATGTAATTTTAATATAAATAAAAAAAAATCCGCATCCGGAACACAGTTTTCCCATTATGCTTGTGTTTCCTAAGCGCCCTTTGCAAATTACACAATGCTTCATTTGATTCCTTCGTCCTACAGTGAGTACGTGTTATAGGTAATAGGTTAGGGGCTGTAGGGTCATCCTGAATACCTATAACTACTCGCAGGAATATAACGATAATAGTTGTAGACTTACACAAAGGACGTAGCAGTTAAATCGCTTGATTTTACTGCTGAAATGGTGCGAGAATTAGATTAGGGTGCATTTCTAAGAAACCAAATTAAATAACGATGACTACTACAAAACACACGAGTACAATTCGATTTAAAGAAATTGCATTAACTGTCGATTATACAACTTCCGGTATAATAAAGCAAGAAATGCAAAACACTTGGATTTTCCTTGGGGATTTCTAAGAATTTTAACTTGTGGGAAGGGAAATAATTTTGTTTTTGACGTGTCAAGTTTTGTTAATTATACGTTTTTGGTGTAATAACTTTTAAAATGAAACGATTTCTGTCGATATAAAGCCACACACGCAAATTTATTACTAAACTTAAAACGATCCCAATCTTTTCTACAAGATGTAATAGCTTTTTTACGACGTAAATGTGCATGCCACCATATGAAAAAGCGAAATAAATTTCTGCATAAAATATTACGAAATGCCACGCGCATTTTCATTTTATGTTCAATTTAAAAATGTTTTAGCCCAAATATTTTAATCTGATGACAGCAAAAATTAATTGGGTGCATAATATAAATGCTTTAGGTAAAGCAAAGTAAAGCTGCAGAAAATTTGTCCACGTTCCATCACTTCTGAAACATTTAATATTTAGATATAATCAAGAAATCGCTTGTACCAAGGCGTTTAAATAATGTTCAGGTGATAAAACGAGCTTTCAAATCAATTTGTACCCAAGTAAATGTATATAAAACATTTTTTACACTTCCTCAACCTTTTAGCATTATTGCTGTGTGTACTTTATCTACAACACCGACACATCGAATCATCGACGTGTATGCAAGAAAAATATTTCGCACTGTACAAAAAGCAAGTTAGGTGAGATAATATGTAAAGTAATATAAGAAGAATTTGATTTGAAATGAATGAAATGAAAATGTTAAAAAAATCCTAACGAGAATTTGTTTGTGCAATTTGTAGAGCAAATAAAAATTTAGATTTTATGAAAATTTACTTATTGATGGCGTAGTTAAGCAAATTAAAATAAAATGAAAGAACATTCATCTCAACATCTCAAATTTTGCATGAGATTTCTTCCTTTTTAAAGCATTAACTACTAGTTGATTATTCGTAACAGCAAATCATGGATAAAAATTAAAATAGTTTTAAAAGTAATCTCTCTTTACCTAGACTTTAATTTAAAACTTTTTATAGATTTTTCATTGGCAGAAAACTTAATTAGAAAACTGTAGCTCTCTATAAAGTAATTAATTTTGAAAATGAATTTTACCCCGTAATAAATGAAAATTCTAGCACACAAATAACATTAAACAGTTATGAGGTGATATAATTCAAAGAAACGAGCTAATTTTATCGAGTAAAACAAGATTAACTTGTCTTGGTGCTTTTATGCACTTTCTGACTAACATTATTACCATTTTCAATTATTTTTCGCGTTAAAACTTTCATGATTTTATTATATCCAATAATAAAACTTCTCCACTCGTGTGAAATTCCATATCAGAAATGAACCAGTTTTATAGAGTGCACTTATTTTATCAACGATGATTTTATATTGATAATTTGTTAAATATAATAGTAAATTGGTTCAATATTTAGTAGTATTTGTTACATATTTAGTATATTTGTTAAATATATAAAACACAATTGTTTAATATTTAGTAAATTTGTTAAACATCAGTATTTACACCCAATTTATTTATTAATTTAAATTGAAGTGCACCACTAAAATATAATTGTGGGGTCTAGCACTAGATAAATTGCGAACACTATCATGATTGCAGAACATAAAAAATGTTACATGCTTGGGTTATAAAAATAATTGAATTTTAAATGATATTTTTTTGTCTATTTATGGGGTATTTCACATTACATAAGGGGCACGTTTTGAATAGAATTGATTAATTTTTATTTACTTTTTGTAGGGGTTTGAGGGTTTATTATAATAGATAAATTAAAATGAACCCTCTATGAATTAGTAAGCTTCAAAATTATTGCAATAAAAATATAATTTATGGTTAATTGTAGGCATAATTTATTTAGTATGATTGTATTTTTATGAGCCTGATATTATTGTGTTGTAGGTATGTGTACATATGCACAAATATTTGATAATATTTTACCCACCCAAATTGATAGTAAGACTTTTGATGGGGGGTTTGCTTTAAAAAGATCAAAAACAATTGAGATGGCCTTATTTTTTAATTCGCAACTAAATTCTCCTAAATTTTGCATGTATAGAAAGTAAATCTACCTAAACGCCGAAAAAACATACTAAAGGTTAAAATCGGTCAACTGTTTTATGAAATAAATTTTTCATCGAGATTTTTACATTTTAAGTTGAAAAGAAAATATCTTTACTTCCGTCTTTACTTCGAAAACAGTGTTTATTTTTTTAGGAGCTCGATTTTTAAAAATGAAATTGTACTTAAATATACAGAAAACAAATTTAAAATCGGCCAACTACTTGACCAAAAATTTTAAAATTAAGTGTAATAATAACAATAATAAAAAAGTAGCAATCTTATGCAAGTTGCGAAAAACAAAAAAAAAATCATAAAAATAAAACTGAAGAACGACAACCAAAGAACAAAATCAGATTTTGTTGTCATGGCTTTACACCTAGCCCAATTTATTGTAAAAATTGATTTAGAATATTTTTATACTTTTCGTTGTAAATCTAAGTTGCTTAAATATTTCAAAAAAAAAAACAAAAAAATCTTCAAGTAAAGTTGATATATTTTAGTAAAAAAATGGTGGTGTGGTCACCTCACGACTTTCATTTACTAATTTCAGATGTTTTTTGGGTTAACTATCATATTTAAAGATGTATGTTGGCAATAAAAATTCAATTATTGACGT
>JARJDX010061135.1:0-26731 GCA_030264735.1 Gymnusa sp. GC000175 | reverse complement strand
TACAAATTTGATCCCATTATGTTAATTGCAATTATGCAGTAATTATTGAACGTTGTTCTCCTGAAAATATACCAATTAAAATCTATCCTGTTGCAGTGTCATACAATTTGAATAAATTTAAAAAAATCGTTAATAAAAAACCGTTTCTATAAATTTTATTTTGTTAAGAATGGATGAATGATGAATTTGCACTCTCTTGTAGGAGAAACGATTATTTTAAATTTTTTGTCTGATTTCCATAATTTTACCTAAAACTAATCAAAGATAAATGCAAGAGTTTCTTTAGTTTCTTTTTGCCAGGGTTGGAAACATTTAAACACAATTTTAAAACAAACGAAATCTAAACCACACAGAACCACCAGCAACGATAATGGGTATCCCTCCACCATAACTATACCGGGTGTACAAAAAGTTCCGGGACGCTCAAATATCTCGAGAAATACGCATTTGATCGAAGAACAGAAAAACACATATTCAATATTTTTAAAAAAACTATCGATTGACACCTAACACGACCCCCCACCCCCCACCTTTGGGGGTGTGGTGGGGAGTAACTTTTAAATCTTAAATGGCAACCCCCATTTTTTATTGCAGATTCGTATTCTACGGAAAAAAATAAGTAATTTTTATCTGAAACTTTTTTTTAAATTCGCGTCAGATGGCGCTTTAAACGAAAAAATGAGTTTTATTATTAATACGTATAAAAATTATAAACACGGTCAAAGTGTGTTACTGTCGCGGTGAAAAGACGTACTTGTAAAATGGAACGTCTTAGTGAACGTTTAATTAAAATTTTAGTTTTTTTTATTCTTATATTTGCAGTTTATGCATGGTTCACGGCGCTTTCAAGGCATCTGGCTATTGAGTACATTATTTTCGTTCGCACCCGACAGAATTAAAAATATTTTTATGCTCAACACTGCCCACGCCTTGCGTGGAGTTTATTGCTAAAACCTTCTCTGATCCGGAGTTCGATGAGAAATCATGAAACCCCAGTGGTTCAGAATATAAGTTAAACTGTAGGTCCACCTGAATGTAAGTTGCCAGCATTTCAGGCAGAGAAGAGGTTCAATAATGGACAGAAAAATAGCCACGTGTGATGATAAATAATAAGTGAAAATTTAAAAACCCACTTAATCAATTCAAAATAACAGTAGCATCAATCATTTATTACCAAATTTAACTACAAAAAATCATTTAGACTATTAATTAGAGAATTAGATTTATCAGATTAAAGGATATTGCGGTTTGAGGGGTAATGGAGCTACATCAACATGCTACACAATTTGTGATATGGATGAATGGAATAATTATCTCTAAAAGGTTTTATAGAAGTTACCAAACAAAATTTATTATCAAATTGGCATATTATTAAAAGAATTTACTAATTTTTACGAACGAATTTAAACTAATTATTCCACATCATTGAATTAAAATCTCTTAAATGAAAACGTTAAACGGCTGAATGGGAAAGCAAAGAGTTGCAGGATGAATACCCAAAAATAGAAGAGTTGGAAAAAAGTACGATATCTTTAACGTAAAACAGTGTTGCGGGCTCCTTACTTTATATTGGTTGGAGAATTTAGAAGGCTTGGTTTTGACGTGACTGATATAAAAATTGGTTGTCATGATAAAAAATAAACGAATGGAAGTGAGAATTAAATAGGCGCTCTACCGATTATAAAGTGAGTCGAGCTTCTTATTTAATTTTATCAACATCGCCACCTCGGTCCGCACTCCAAAACCAAAACAACAGGTAACCATAAATCGTTTCTGTGACCAACTTAAGGGTAATCAGGGAGGCATCATAATACATAACACAGATAAACAGCCTCCAAATATTAGGAATAATTGTCTACACATCACTATGGATGAACTTCGTAACGCCAGTGAACGTAGTAAGGACGGAAAAGCATTTGGTCTGGAGAACACTCATGTTGAAGCTCTTAAGCTACTGGACGATAATGGATTGAGGTCGATTTTAATTTGTAAAATATATTAATAAGTAAAAGACTAATAGTTTTTTGTGACATTTCACTGCTTTTATTAAATTTGTTTCTAACATATGTTTCGGCTTGCGCCATTGTCAAAGACGGTCTTAGAATACGCGTTCGAAGTTGAAGACAGAGGTTCATATTGCTTAGTATACTCTTCATTTCGTTGAAGGCTAATCCTGCCTTAGCGATTCTTATTTGTCATTCAGGTTTGTTCCTAGGTATGTTATTGATGATTTTGTCTGTAGTGGGACCCCTTTTACATAAAATTGTGCGTTGTTCTTGTTGTTTTTGCTGATAATCATTGTTTTTGTTTTTTGATGTATTCAGTCGCATATTGAATTCCTAACAGACATTTACAACTTTGTCTCTTACAAAGTATTCAAATTTTTTTTTTTTCGTCGCGTTTAAAAACGTATTTGATGCCTTCTTTGCCTTTGCAGTTAGAATTCTAATTTTGATGTAGAAGTCGAACCGAAAAATTCAGGGTTAGAGTATGTTTTTTTGGAAATTGATAAATGGTTGAATCATTTAGTAAAATTATTATTTTTTTAATAAATTTTTCATGATAGCAATTAATTATAAATTAAATAAAATTTTTATAAAACAGTGAATGTGCTACATGAATGATCTGGTTTGAACATTTGAACTTCCAGTGATTAAAATGTTTAATTAAATATAAATTTAGTATATTTGTGTCTGCGCTTTGTAGCAGAGAAGCGTCCTTTCACCTGAACAAAACGCGCCAAGCAGCGTCAGTCTTATCTGGACGCTTGAGCCGTGAGCGTCCGCGTCTGTTTGAAATAGCGCATCGCGAATCCAAACGCGCGCGCGCCAAGTATTACAAAACGCAAAAAAACACAGTATAAAAAAATACCACTTGCGTTTTTGTAAACTCCTGTCAAATGAAAAATGTTCTTGTGAAACAAGATAAGTTTAAATTTTTTTCCAATAAGTGCACTTCAAAGGACTTATTGAAAAAGCGCAATCGCGCAAAAAATTTTTAGTACAAGGCTAAAACTTATCAGGTAACATGAAAATCTACAAATAATTATTGATATTATTTTTATAACGCATGTCTATTAATTATCCACGCGTCCTAACCGATTTTTAATTGCTTCGTTAATAATTCAAATCAATTTAAAACTTTTAATTTGACACTTTACATTATGTGTTAAATTTTCGTTTTAATTAACGTCACTTTTAACTTTAATAATAAATATCTTTGCTGAAATGGAGCTTTTTTTATGCTTAATTAACCATGTAAAAGGCACCAAGCTTTAGATGTTGTTGATTACATTTTATTTTATAATTCTGAAAAATGTATATTTAAATGTAACTTTTTGCCTTTAAAAGGCTTAAAATTTCCAGCTTATTGTGCTTCTGAAGTACTTTTTAATTATAAAAACTTTTTTTACCCCGTATTTTACAGTAATAATAATCAAAATAAAAAATTTGGAACAAAATAAATCTTGAAATAATATTTTTATTGTTATGGGCATATTTTTTTAATTTTTACGTTTTTCATTCAAAAATTTTATTTAATTTCATTATAGCTGTGTCTTAAATCAAATATTAAATAATATTAATTAAATATTATTAAAACTACTAATAACTAAAATTAATAAGAGTTTCAATAATTTTCTGATAAAAAATAATTAATTCAAAATATGTTCTAACCTCGCATACCTTACGTTTCTTATTATAAGGAGTTATAGATAACATTAGTGTAACCAATTTAATGACTTGTCTCGAAAAAACAATCTGCCAAAGCAGATAAGTTAATGTAATTAAGACGAACCGCCCGTTGATGCTCTATTATGCGAGTCCCAAGTTGACGATTGCCAAAATATTTTAAATTACAATTATGATAATTTATTTTTATTCCCGGGTGTGAAAAATAAATTTTGTCACTTACACTTTAAAATTTTGAATTTAAAAATAATTTTTACATTATACTATGTAAAATTCGTCCAATTTTGTCTCTATAGTTTTTTACATACGACAAAAAAGCCAAAGAAACGTTTGCGCGATTTTCAAATTTTGCTGATGACTTTAACAATAAATTTTTAATGTAAAATGTAAAACAAATAAGATATTTGGCGAGAGAGTAAAAAATTCTATTTAAAAAATAGCTTGTTTATATTTTGCGTTAATAGATTGAACATGACTAATAAATTTTAAGTTTTTTTAAGTGCTATCTGTCATGACAATTCATAATAAACAACATCATAATACGTAATGTGTACTGGCTAAAGATTGTATATAATGAAGAAAAATATTAACGTTTTAATAAAAAAAACATAGTAAGTGGCTAATGAGGATGAGATGTTTTTTTTTCTTATGAATAAAATAAAAAATAAATAACAAAATATACTAAAAGCATTTTTTGTTTATATTTAATGCATTTGTTTTACGTTATTATATATTTAATATAAAAAATGACAATGATGAATTGTAGTAGCAGTAACCGATTTTTTTTTATTTAACCCTAACAGGTTTTCGATCTATCGTCCCCTTGTCGTGTAAATTGTGTATCTTTTATTGAATACTGAAGCTTGCTACCCCTTATTTTTCCGACGACATTCTTTTTTTTTCTCCTAATAACAAATAGGTATTAACGCTCGTGGATAGAATCTGGGATTTGAAAATCCAATTTTCTATCACTAAGCGATCACAAAAGTATATTATGTTTTAAAATTTAAAAAAGCACAAAAATTTGGTAACAGAATACGATAATTAGCTTTTATTAACAAAAAATGGAGAGAAATAATACCAGTGGAGTAATAAAAGCAATAAAAGATAACTTTTGTAAACGGTTTTTCAAAAGTATGGAGTGAAACATTTAAGGAAGCCAGAAACGAATATGGGAAATGCTAAGAAAGAATTGAATAAAAATTTAAGTTGCAATCAAAAGTAGCAAAATAACAACAGGAAAATGGAAAGCATGCCTCAAAGCGTTATATAAAATAAAGAATATTATCAGAGAAGGCCCTACTATAACGAGGGAAAAGAAGTAAACACCTCTGAAGAGACTACAATAAATATCATAAAAAAATTCAAAATTCTAAAAAGTCTTGAACCAAATAACATCAATAATTAACTGGTGAAATACGGAAAAAAATACAAAAAGAACCACATAAGATGTTTAAATGCATCATACACAAAGGCCAAATAAAAGAACTGAAAACTTGAACTCAAAATTCGAAAATGTCCTGGACCAGATAACGTTAATAATGAACTGGGGAAATATGAAAAAAAAGACTACACAAATAACTACATAATATGTTTATATGCATCATACATAAAGGCCAAATAAAAGAACTTAAAACTCGAACTAAAAATTCAAAAAAAGTTCTGGACCAGATAACATCAGTAATGAACTGGAGAAATGCGGAGGAAAAATACTACGCAAATAACTACATAGGATGTTTAAATGCATCTTATCTAAAGACGAAATTAAAGAAATCAAAACTTGAACTTAAAAATCGAAAAAGTTCTGGATCAGATAACACCAATAATAAACAGGAAAAATATGGAGGCAAAAGACTACACAAAGAACTACATAAGATTTTTAAATACATTATACACAAAGGCCAAAATATAAATTCAAAAGTCAACCTCAAAAATCGAAAAAGTTCTGGACCAGATAATACCAATAATGAACGCGGAAATTTTGAAGGAAAAATATTACACAAAGAACTACATAAGATGTTTAAATGCATCATACACAATGACCAAATAAAAGAACTTAAAACTTGAACTCAAAAATCGAAAAAATGCTGGACCAGATAGCGTTAATATTAAACTGGGGAAATATGGAGGAAAAATACTACACAAAGATCAACTTAAGTTGTTTATATGCATTATAAACAAAGGCCAAATAAAAAACTCAAAACTGCAACTTAAAAATCAAAAGAGTCTGGACCAGATAACATCAATAATAATAAACTGGGGAAATATGGAGGACAAAAGCTACACAAATAACTACATAAGATGTTTAAATGCATGATACACAAAGGCCAAATAAAAGAACTCAAAACTTTAACTTAAAAACAAAAAAAGTCTGGACCAAATAACATTAACAATGAAGAAATATGAAGAAAAAAAGACTACACAAATAACTACATAAGATGTTTAAATGCATCATACACAAAAGCCAAATAAAATAACTCAAAACTCGAACCTAAAAATCAAAAAAGTTCTGGACCAGAGAACATCAATATTGAACTGGGGAAATATGGAGGAAAAATACTACATAAAGAACAACATAAGATGTTTAAATGCGTCATACACAAAGACCAAATAAAAAACTCAAAACTCAAACTTAAAAATCAAAAAATCTGGACCAGATAGCATTAATAATGAACTGGCGAAATATGGAAGAAAAAAACTACACAAAAATCTATACAAGATGTTTAAATGCATCATACACAAAGACCAAATAAAAGAACTTAAAACTCGAACTCAAAAATCTAAAAAATCCTGGACCAAATAACTACAATAATGAACTGGGGAAATATAAAGGAAATAGACTACACAAAACTACATAAGATGTTAAAATGCTTCATATACAAAGGCCAAATAAAAGAATTCAAAACTTAAACTTAAAAATTAAAAAAGTCTGGACCAGATAACATCAATAATAAACTGGGGAAATTTGGAGAAAAAACATTACACAACTACATAAGTTGTTTATATTCATCATAAACAATAGCCAAATGCCAACCGACTGAAAAGAAAGTCTATCAATACCCATAATAAAAAATGGACAAAATGAATCTCCACAGAACTATAGAGGAATAACCCTACTTAATAGTACCCTCAATATAATAACAAAAATGGTGCTAGAGTACTTAGCAAAGAAATACCAATAACAAGGATTTCCAAAGAACAGGTCTACCACCGACGCTTTATTCGTACTAAAACAAATAACCAAAAAATCTAGCAAATTCAATATACCAGCATATATGTGCTTCGTCATATGACTGAAGTACGTTCGACAAAGTACATGGTATGGATTACATGATACAGACATGCTTGGGACACTAAGAGAAAAGCACAAATATGCTAAACTAGTCCGGATAGTAAATGACATGAATAATTTTAAAAGAATAATATCATATGAATCACAAGAAGCAAGGTACAAAATGGAAGACCAACCCACTTTAATGTCATATGCTACGCCGATGATGCAGTGCTAATCTCGGACTGTAAAGACAATCTGCACACATTGCTGCACTTATTTAATCAACAGGTGAAACAACTGAATACGAGAATTAACATCACAAAAACAGAATGTTTTGTAGTATCCATGGAACCGACCAGGTACAAGTTAGAAATTGATGGCATATACAACAGGTAAAGAAATTTAATTTAACTACCTAAGCGCCGAAATCACAAGCGAAAGAAACTGAAAGCAGGAGTCGGAAGAGAAAGAATACAAGCGACGCGAATATATAGCCGCATCAGAGGAATGATGTGGTCAAAGAAATATTTAAGCATGCACACCGAAGCACAAATGTACAAAACAATCGTAAGACCAATAATCACCTATGCGAAAAAATCTGGACCACACAACTCCAGAATAACGCAAATGATAACAACTGCAGAAATGAAGATCCTTAGAACCTTTAATGGCAAGATACTAGGGCTATGGTAAGCAGCGGAGTCTTGCGACAGCAATGTGGACATCTCTAAAATCATACGACAAAGGTAAAAATACGGGAATAAATATGTCAACAAAATGATCGTGGACCAACAAAAAAAAACAAAAGCCAAACTTAACGAAAAAAGACTAATCTGGACGTCAACATCAACAGAGGTGGAATAAATAACACAAGTAAAGTCTACGTGTATGCATGCATACACGACAGAAGGAGAAGAAGAAGAAGAAGAAGAAAAAGAAAAAGAAGAAGAAGAAGAAGAAGAAGAAGAAAAAGAAGAAGAAGAAGAAGAAGAAGAAGAAGAAAAAGAAAAAGAAGAAGAACAAAAGAATACCTCTTGTTTATATTATATTAAAATACATTGGGCTATTTTGAACATTTCCATTTTTTGACAAATTAAAATATACAATTTACTACATGCTTCTACGTACTCGAAAAAATTTGGGACGCGTCGTTCCGCGTCGCGACTTTTTTAAAGTTGAAAAAAGACACGTCAAAATCTCGAAAACTGTATCTCTAATAGCGATCCGAGCAATTCGAAAATTTTCCGTTTTTTCAAAAATTCAAAAACCTTTTCCCCCCATTTGACCCACGCAGAAACGTTTGTAAGAAAATTACGTTTGGCAAATTAAAGTACGCAATAAGTGCCATTCGACGCTATAAAAAAAAAATATTTGATGCTGGGTTTGGCGTCGCGACGCGTTTATAGTTTAAAAAAAGACACGTCGATATCTCGAAAAATACGGGTTTCGGAAGAAAAATTTCTTAACAAAAATTAAAGATCGTCTAAATATCCACAAAAACGACAAATGGCTCGTGGACAGCTAAAACAAAATTGATTAGGTGTTACATTTTCTTCCTACTCCTATGGCGTTGAATCCTCGACTTTAACGGAAACATCATACAGAAAACTTAAAGCGTTCAAAATGTGGCTTTATCACCCTCATACCAGAATTCGTAGCTTACGGATTGCTACACCTCTCTTTAACCTCAATTTTTGCTTAAAGAAATTGATAGGATATGTGGAAGCAAACGTTGATGTGGTAGCAATAGATGCATGGGTGGGTAACAACTCAGAAAAAAATTTTTTGGAGGCAATTATAGTTGGTTTAATAATTGTTAGGTGCAGCATAGTTAGGGAGTGGTCGTGGTTTAGTTGGGCCGTGCTTTGCCTGCTAAGCTAAAAGTCCAGGGTTTATATCCTGAAAAACCAACGTCGGAATTTTACGACCTCGAAAGGCAATGGGCAACCACCGAGGGTACTTGCCGCAGGATATCTTTCTCAATTTAGTTGTTCGAAACCCACATTAAATTGTAGGTTCCTTGCTTTCGTGTAATGGAAAACACAAAAGTAAGCGGGGAAGTCGCCTACGCTCAGTAACAAGTATGGCACTACAAGAAGAAGAAGGTGCAGTCAAATTTAGTTTTGTATTAGAGCTCGTACAACCTAATGCTTTAAACCGATATTTATAAAATTACAATTAAAAATCTCTTTTAAAATGAAAGAGAAAATTTTTTTCAATTTTTTTTACAAAAATTTAAAAAAATCAAGGTGTGGCTACCACACGACTTCCATTTACGAATTTAACAATGAATAACGAGTTTTTATCTAACTTTTAAAAAATTAGTTGCAAACTTAATAATCACTTTTGTAGTTTTATGTTTTTTCAATAAATTTGATAGTTTTTGAAATATTTGCGAAAACCGAAAAACCCAACCAATAAACCACTTCCGGTTAGTAGATTTCTTTGAAAAGTCACTGAGACCTCCTTATTTTTGTTTAAAACTTTATTATGAATTTTCAGGTCAATCAGTTAAGCCGTCTGGGTTGCATGGAGGGTACAACACACAGAGGGACAACATACACACAGACAGACACTTCAAAAATCACATTTTTTTAATTTGAGTTCGTAAATAAAAATACAAGAAAATTTGATTTTAATATCTTGGACTTTATATTTTAATACATATAAAAAAATCTAACTGTCATACAATGAGTTTTTAAAATGTAAAATATTAAAAAAATAACAAGAACAAAATTTTGTTTTAAATTAAATCCAGGCAATTTTGTACTTTTATGTTTTTTTTATAAACTTGATAGTTTTTCAAATATTTGCAAAAAACCGAAAAAACTTACCAATAAACTACCACTTCTGGTTGGTGGATTTCAGCCAAAAATAACTGGGCTCTTCCAATTATTATTAAAATCTTAAATATTAATTTTTATGGTGATATCTTTAATAGCTTATAAGAAACCTTGCCCACAAAAACACGGCACACAAACACACACATCCACACAGCCATTTTTTAATTTTGGTCAATTCTTATTCAGGGGCCACTAAAATCTTAACTTTTTTTGACGATTACAATACTTTATTTTATGATAAAGTAAAAACAATGTAAAAGTGTGAAAAAAATTACTTTTCTTATTTTAAACTTTGTACTTCAGCGAAAATATGTAAAGCGCTTAATAGGCTTAGTATCTTTTCATTCTATCAACTCACTATCTTCAACCGTATAACCATCTAAACTTTTCGAACATTAACACCCTGTATATGCGTCCTGGGAACTGGGACAAAAAAAAATGAAAATCGCTTATAGGAGAGTCTAGGTTATACATCAGGGGTATATTTGTGGACACCGTTGGGAAAGTTTAAAGTCGTCCTCTTGACAATACAAGATATATATTTTTACAACACTTGTAATAAAGTGGTTACGTGGTTTATTTTAGGGAAAGAAATAAATTAAAAATATTTAAATATGTTCGTATGTTTGTTTATTTTTGAATATTCTATTGGCGATTCAAATTAATTTTTCCTGCCATATTTTATTGCACATGGTGGGTAAAATAAGGTTATGACAGATTATAATAATAGTAAATCGATGTTTTTTTTGTGTATTTTTCTGTGGCTGGGACGTTTTCTGGGTGTTTTCTTATATTTGGTGAATTTGTAAGTATCGTTTAAATATGTAAACACACATAAATAAAATAAAGTACCCACCATGGAGTGGTACATTTTTTCCCCCTAGAGGGCGTATCGCTTAGCTTGAATCGCGTATACAAAATTTACAAATACATAATTGACTATATATTGGAATGAGGTTGATTTAAACCACAATAACATCTGTACCCCATAACCTTTTTGTCATAGTCTTCGACAATGGCGCAAGCCAAAACATATGTTAGACACACATTTAATAAAAACAATGAAATGTCACAAAAAAACTTCTAGTTTTTTACTAAATAATTGACTGTTTATGCAGGGTATAAGACAGTGGTTTCTTCACCTGTCAATTTGTTTAATTACAAAAAAAATTATTGCCCTGTTCTAAAAAGCATAGTTAGTTAAGTATATGAATAAATTGACATGTGACAATGTTAATGGCAATATCATAACAATGTGTCAATTTATTCTTATCGTTAACTAACTACACTTTATAGAGCCGGCCCTAAATGGTCTAATTAATATCTAATTAAGTAAGTAGTAAAATTTACGTTAGATAAAACGAAATTAAGTCAATTAAATATTTACTAAACAAACGTAATCTTAAAGCGATATCAATTAAAAAAATATTGTTTCCTTGATCTATTTTTATGTTCTCATTGAGAACATACACGGCATGCAGTATGTTTAATTATTGCCATTTTAATTCCCAAAAGGTACCCATAATTATACGTAAATTATTTGTTGAAATTCTACATGCATTGTTTTTAATTTTCTATTTGAATTACAAAATATTTGTGTTTTAATGAGCATAAAATGTGTATTTTAAAAGTTATTATTTCAAATTTAATAAATTTAATGTAAAAGCATTAACTTCATGTTTTATTAAATTGTTGAATCCCGTCAGGATATCCAGGTACCTTTAGGGATTCTTTTCTACTTGACGAAAATAATAATTTTTAAAATTAACAAATTTAAATTGTGAAACGGATTCATTTAATTTAATTTAGAGAAGAATAGCGCGGAGTGGTAAAACGCAGGACTGGCATGCTATAGAATTCGGGTTCGAATCAGGAACAATTTAAAACTTTGGATTAATAATTTTTCTTCTCTATTCCCAAATAGTTTTAAAAGCAAAATTAAAAGTGGTTGCGCTATCTGTGACTTAAATTCCAAACACCTGCCTTTTTCTTATTTTTCTTAGGTTAATTACTTTAAAATTAAGCTCTACACTTTACTATTTACTAGAAAGTTATAAACGTGGAAAGCGTCAGCAGAGATTTGTGAAAAGACGAAATTAGGTTGACTAGATCCTAGTGAGGAGACATAAAAATAGTTCTTTGATAAGAACATATCCTGGGGCAAATATTAACTCAAATCACATTCCGTTGGTGGAAGTATTTAAAGTAACAATAAAATAAGCAAAAAAGAAAAATGCTAACATATAAAATTTACGTAGCAACAGGGATGAGAAAAAAAGTTACATTAATGATGAATGCAAAATCATGCAAGGCGGCTTTTTGTATGAAAAAAAAAAATGGAAAGTTAAATCACATAATTTAAAGAAAAAACTACTAAAAGCATTTACCAAGAAGAAATCAGAGATGACCAAGGAAATTTTATAACTAACGGAAAAAAGAAAAATACTAAAAACTTGCAATAACTCAAGAGAATATAATAAGATAAAAAAACGATCAGAACAAAAATTAGGGAAGCCAAAGGGAAACAACTAAAAGAAGAATGTACATAGATTGAAGACTTACAGGATAAATATGTCAACGTGAACGGGTAAAGAAACGACTAAAAGTGACGGCTTTTTGACACCCTTCCTCCATTTTCTTTTTCTCTCCCACTCCCCTTTTACCAGTGCTTATCACTAATCTTCTTATTTTCCTTTTTGTGGCCTTCTGGATGACAACGACAATTAAAGCTATTCTTTGCAGATAGCCTATCGGAACAACTCTGTAGTGGAAAACACTTTTTCCTAGATTATGAGCTGCAGGTGTCCATATCGATCCGTATTTCTGATGAGGTGTCCAAAATATTCAAGTTAACTTTTCTTGATCGTCCAACGCCTTGATCATTTTTGTTTTAAAGCGCAACTTTTTAACTTCTGCTTTGGTTGAGGTAGGTCCTATTTCTACTGGAATTACGGACACATCTGCAGGTCGCTGAATAACTTTTCCACGTATTTCTTCAAGTTTTGATCATTTTCGATATATCCACAACTATGTTTTCCCTATCGTCCGTAGAAAAATTTTTCGGTGCTTGTTAAAAAGTATTTTTTCTGTAAAATTCCAATTTCTCCATTCTTCCGTGTGCCAGTTGTTGTTTGCGATTCTAAATTTTTTGTTGTATGTTCTTGTCCAATTGTTTATATTGTTGTTTTCGTAGTCTTCTTTCGTTTATAGGTTGCAGAATCATCCACCTTTTTTCTTGCATGTTTTTTTGCTTTTAGAAATACTTTGCCAGTGTCATCCACATTCTTCTTTATTTTCTCCCATATATACTCTACCGTTTATTCTTTAGCACTTGTATTGTTTCTTATCGCTGAATAGGTATTTTCCAATATATCACTTACTTGTTATGTTACAAAGTCATTCTTCAGTTTTGTCATATCTAGATGTTGCTTTACAATAACTAGAATCTAAGCGAAACCCAAACATTCATCCAACTGGGTTGTGATTGGATTTATTACTTGTACAAGGATATATTTAACGGATGTAAAGCTGTTTCTATATCTCTTGTTGACTAAGATATACTCCATCTGGTTTTGCACAATATTTTTTGTTTTGTTTTTTGCTTTAAAGATATCCACGTGTAAAATCTTCTTGCGGCCGTTTAAAAAAACCTATTTAGGATGACCAACCACTTCTTTTTGCAGAATTCAGACATCCACAGTCACTTCTCTCACTTAATTCATGCGTTCTTATAAGTTTTCCATTGTTGCCTTATCCTATTTTGCATTAAAATTGCCCATAACTATATTAATTTCATTGGCTTTAAGACCTTCATATAAAACTCCTCTATTCCTCAGGTTAATCTAAAGTTTGGGCGTAAGCTTAAAAGGAGTTGATGTTTACTAGTGAGGCTTTTAACTGTTATAGAAAGGTTATCTCAGAGATGGCAGCTTTGTTAAAATCTTGGCTCACAAATATTCCTATTCTTCATTCAACTGACTGAACTGGTGATTTTTAGCAGCCTCTGACAATTTAATGTCTGCCGGGTTGACTAGGAAAAAAATGTTTCATGGTTGTTTTCTGTTGTTTTCCATGGGCTGCAAGTCAGCCGGTTTAAACAATTATTTCATCGGCGCCCTCGTACGGATTTCTTATGGCTGTACCGATATGCTAAACTTCACCCCTAACCATCCACGTGTTATCTGCCTGCACTCTGTTGTTACTATCCGCCAATAATGTTCATGCTCTACCTCTTCGTCTTCCCTAAGAATTTCATTTGATAACTTTCTTCTCGTTCATTTATTGAACATGGCCATACCAGATGATTTTTTTTACATATTTTCTGCATTACGAGTCATATAATTTAGATCTCATTTTATTTGGGACAAAATTACCTGATCATCTGCGAATTGAAGTGTGTAAAGTGACTAATTAGTTCCGATTGCATTAGGCTGCATTTTTTTCCCGTGTATATGGTGCTTTTTCGACGTAAATTTTGAAAAAGGTCGGCGATATGCAGCATTTTTGCTTTAATACCTGTTAATCCACCCGAGAGACACTTAACGCCATTTTTCTGGTCTCCCTTTTGAATATAGGTGTGAAGTAGGCATTTTTCCATTGGTCTGGTATTTTTCTCCGTTTAGGCAAGTGATGAATAAAGATGTCATTGTTTTAAACAATTTGTCGCTTCCACATTTCACTAGTTTAGGAAGAATGTTCACTGTATCAGGGGATTTGCTTCATTTTTGTGTTTTTACAGCTTTATTTACTTCTTGACTTTCACTGTCATATGGATCACCATTAACATTGATCACTAATGTTGCTGGTAATGTTAATATTCCGTGCAGGAAGAAATTGTAGTCTGTCTTCAGTTAGAAGTTTTTTTCCATATTTATTCCATTCATCTAATTGTACACTACGGATGGGGTACTCTTTCTGTTGTTTAATTATATTAAGGTATCTCCACACTTCTTTCTGTGCATCTTCTTCTTCCGCCAGTATATGTATATATCTCATTAAATTTTTAATCCCAGTTCTGGTAATAAGTCACTTTTTAAAATAAAGTTTAAAATTTGACAAGTTTTACTGCAGCTGAAGAAGGGAAGTTTAAACTAACACAGAATTTTAATTTTTTATCAAAGAAAGGATGAGCATAATAGTGAATTTGCAATGTGTGGACCAGCAAACGAAGACTAACACCATTCTGCGAATTTGCGATAACGTCGATTTGGATAATATGAGAATCGATAGCACAAAAACTCTTCACATCCATTTTAAAATTTATATGGTATTCTTGTTTGTTGATGTGAATGTAACATTTCAAGACACAATAGAATCTTGTAGTTAGGTTGAATGACCAAGATTTTCACACTATTTAAATCAGCCTTGCACAATTTTGAGTTCGTATGTGCAGTTAGGGCACACGATTTTTTATTGACCTTAATATCACTTTTGTGTTGTATGATCCGTGACTATAACCTTTGAAATTTCTGTCCAACTTAAACATGGTTTATGTCGAACAGATAGGGCAAGGGCTGTTTATTAAACAAGATTACAATCGTTAAACAAAATGAAGTAAACTATATTGCAATTTTACATTATCGATATCTTCATTTTTAAATTTCTAAAAATTTAGCCTATTTTTTTAATATTGCACTTAGTTACCTGGTGTCATTTTTAAGGTATTAATTATTTTGATAGTGATGTCCGAAATGAATGGTAACTTTGTGTACACCTTTGGTGTTGTAGGTTACGGTTTAAATTCCTTGGATACCCGTTATTAAAAGAGTATTACACAATTTATAAAAAAATTTCTTCAAAAACCGGCACAGGTGAATTTTAGTTTTTGGGTTAGTGCAACTAACTCATCTATTGTAACGTCACTAGTGTAGGGCTGATGATCAGCTCATAGGCGTACCAATGTTTGAAGGTAAAAAATTTCTTCATAACAAAAATATCTACCTTTAAATGAATATCAAAATGAGAACAAAGGCATTCAGTGTAAATCCACAATGCTGTTCAATAATTTGCCATTTCATAATTTCTTTCAGTACTTCTAAAAGTCAAAACTACAAAATCTTGTGGTAGTTGTTTAAATTTATTATATTTTTTACATTGTACTCACGTTAACCCCCAAAGCTTCGATAAGGATTCTTGTCACAAACTCAGAAATGATAGACATTGGTGTATTGATACACAAAATTATGGGTCGAATCGGAATCGGTTTATGGATTTTAGGGTAAGGCGTAAAAATATGGAAAAGTTGCATTTGTTAATGGTGAGTTTTTTATAGCTACATAACCGGTGAGACCTTTAATTCATTCCGTAGTGTGTCAAGTTGTCATTAAGTAAGGTCGTAGCTATCTCATGGCATAAGATTTAGTGAGGCGTTAAATTTTGGAAACGTTGCAATGATTAATATGTAGAGAGTTTTTTATAGCTACATTGCCGAAGAGACCTTCTTTATTTGGATCCTAATTAAGATCATTGTTTTTTGCACTTTGATCGTAGGATTTTCCGTAGTCTTCTGTATGCCAACTTGACCTTTAGTAAGGCCGTAGCTTTCTCATGGTATGAAATTTTGTTCGTTGAAAATGTACTGCACCTTTATTTGCATTAAGGATAAGGATAACAGGATAGTCTTTTAGAAATTAACTGAAGTTACTCCAAACCCCCTCACCGAAACCCTGGTTGCCATTATATTGCAAAAAAATTGTAAATAAAAAAAGACATAATTATTTGGACGTTATATCCGAAATTATCACGATCAAATGGCTGAACTGTATTATACTTTCACATTTGTTGCCTTGCTCCTATTCTGATTTTCAACATTAATAATACTTATTTTTGTTAGTTGTAGTATCCGAAAAACTAGATTTTACTTGTGTCTTTCTAAAAACAATACGTTGATAGTGATTGGAGGCATACCATCGGACAAAATTGGCGCGAAAGTCTAAATTCTAAATTCTAAAATTGGCCATACATACGAAAATATATAACCAAAAGTCCGTCCCCTCTCTTGACATTAACTATCCCACATTAATATTTAAATATAAAAATTATTTTTTCTTACGTTGATTTTACAAAAAACATATTCAATTTGTTTACTAGAAACATTTTTGGACAACGCTTTATTTGTGTCGGCACACTTATAACGTTTATCAGGAATATTTATTTCCACATATCTTAGATAATGACACTGCACAGGTAGCTAATTGTAATTATCAATGAGTGGCCCAAATTTTTGGAAATATAAAAACGAGGATACCCATGATGTTAAATTTTAATGTAGTTTACTTCATCCCGTGTAAATATTATAATCTTGTTTAATAAACAGCCATTGACCTATCTGCTTGACACAAACCATGTTTATGTTGGACAGTCAAGTCAATGGTTACAATCACGGAACACACAACACAATAGAAATATTAAGATCAATAAGAAACGTGTACCCTATCTGTACACACAAACTCAAAATTGCACAAGGCCAATTTTGCCAGTGCGAAAATCTTTGACATTAAGCCTAATTACAAAACTCGATTGTGGCAAGAAATGTTACATACACATCAACAAACAAAAACACCCTATAAATTTTAAAACATGGAGAATCTCAGTCTATTTATTCTCACATTATCCAAATCGACGTTAACGTAAATTCGCAGAACGACGTTAGTCTTTCTTTGCTTATCCGAAAACCGGTTAGTTATAATTTAAATGTTGTTCGAATTTTTAGATTCATCGTTTTGGTCATCCTTTCTAAATTTAAAAAAGTTTAAATCCTATGTTAGTTTTGTGATGGTTAATGGGCTTCGGAATTAAAACTTAGAAGAAAAACTTGGACTGAGCACGAAACTAATAAGAAAACTGTTGTTTTTGCCAATAGATGGCGACACGTAAAACGTTGTATAATGAATAACAGTGGTCTCAAACTCAAATTGCCTGCAAGTCGGATGTACAGCTGACGGGCCAAAAAATTTTTAAGAAAAAAAATGTTAATAATAAATATATGTTAGGATAATAAATTTTTTCTTTAAAATTTTAATAAAATTACACGTATTTATAAGAAATAGTTTAAATATGTCCGCGTGTCGGATAAAATGGCTTCGCGGGCCGTCAGTTTGAGACCACTGATTTATAACTTTAACAAGTTTAAATTTCCCTCCTTCAGCTGAAATAAAATTTTCAAAACTTTATTTTAAAAAGTGATATATCACTTATTCTTCTTATTCGTCACGGTAGCGCCATCACTTTTAGTCATTACTTTAACCGTTCAAGTGGAGAATTTCTGAAACAACTACCCAGGAAAGCTAGAAACAAGTTAACCAACCTAATCAAATCTTCCTTCAGGCTTTAGTACGTCCCTAGTTGCTAGAAAATAGCAGAAGTTGTCATGATTGCAAACCTAGGCGAACATTATATATGCCGATATTTTTACTAGCTGTGATATCCAAATTATATGAAAAACTACTTTTAAAATGACTGAAATTCATGGATGAAAAGTGCTGTAACCCACTGCATCAATTTGGATTTAGAAGCAAACATGCAACTACCCTCCAAGTGCTTAGAATTAAGGATCAAAGAAAGAAAGCATTAGAGAAAAGAAAATATGCTGAATTGTGTTTTTAGATGTTGCCCAGGCTTTCGACAAATTTTGGCATCTAGGATTGTAATACAAACAAGTCTAACTACTATCAAAACAGTATAGTCTCCTGATAAAATCATACATTAACGAGAGAAATTTGTTAAAAAGTGAAAATGGGTGATGATGAAAAATTAATTAAATGCGTTATAAAATACCCCGTACACCTCATCGAGACCTATAATATAGCTATTGAAATTTTTCCGATCCGACGAACCGTTTTCGAGTTAAAATCGCTTGAAGTTGAAACTTTGAGGACGTCTACACAAAATACCGTTAATTGGTCGACCCCAACACAGGGTCCCAAGAGCGTAAATGTATGGGGGCTATCGAACGACACCATCCTCGTGTCCGTCCCAATCCCGTGAGAATGACAAATCGCGTTTGAATTTTTTTTTTACGGACAGAAGTGAATAGCCGCTATTTTGACTGAGACTTGACGGCGACGGTTCTGATTCGAGACGTTGACTGAACTGTGACGTGACTGATGTGTGTGAAAGAACCTTAACGGTGCAACATACCATAGTACGTTAGATGTCAGACAATACGATGAAAATCACATAAAAAAATTATGGAAACGATTCCGGTTATAATTCCTGATTTGATTAGAAATGTATTAAGAGATTTTTTAATAGAACGGTTACTTACATGAAAAGAAAATATGGTGTAGGAAACGAAAATGTGGTTGTCAATAAAATCAACTGTTTATTAGTATAGGATTTGCGAAATAAAATGATATTTTAACTTTTCAAAAAATTTATTTTGAAAAAGTTAAGGAACGTTTTCCAAATTAGAATGACCTATTATCCTTAATAAATTTTTTTATACTAAATAACGGCATTCTAGCACCTTATTCCAACTGACTTTTAAAATTTTAACTGTAACTTTTAAAGAAAATGGAGGTGTGGTCACCACACCACTTTCATTTACTAGTTTGAGATTTTTTTTGGGTTAACTGAAAAAATGATAGGAACAAAAGTTGTGTAAAATTTATTTTTACACACTTTTGTACTCTTATGTTTTTTTCATTAACTCAATAGATTTTAAAATATTTGCGTTATAACATGTTATAACGGCTCTGGTATAATTTTTACTTTTTTTGTTAGGTTTGGTATAATCAAGAACATACAAGTAATGCAAAAATTTTGATTAAAAATAAAAGTAAAGTTTCTAAACGTGTTAGCGTTAACCAGATAACACCACGTGGTGACGTTTTTTTCGCATTTCCTACTACTCCTAACCGATATGCAGTTTCGTGAGGGTTCCATCCCTTGTAAGGCAAAATTACATAGTGATAGAACCCTGTTCGCATTACACTCAAGGCCACCTCTAGCTTTTTCCATGCCTTTTTACTGAAGAAATCGAAGAAATTAAAAAACATAAACCAAAGGCAGATTATGCTTTCAAATAAAAAAAGATCAACTGAAAATCCTATCACATTAAATGTCCCTAATATATTGCGAAAAACGAACAAAATGTGGGCACTTAAAAGAAACTCCATACACAAAACTAAGGACGATCGGGCCTAACATTGACTTCCTTACATGGGAAAAATTGACGTGGCCAGAATTGCACCCTTCAGGTGCGCATTGTATCTGATAGGCGAATCCCATTATAACGGGGGGAAATAATAAAAAAAATTACTTACATTGGCATCTTGGTGCGGCGTCTTGTAGCTTACCTTAAAGCTTGAATTTTTGATATAAAGATGTAAAGATTTCCAGGAGGTGGAAATTCCAACGATACCATTCCCATCCCGCACAATACGATTTTAATCCCGCATAATTCACTAAAAACTTATTAACGCTTGTAACGTTTTTTTTATATAAAATTAAAAGTTTGCAAGGTACAAAAACATTTTAAGAACAGTGATCGCGGACAAGCTCTATGGCACGCGTGGTTTTAACATAATTTTCGCGCTCAAATATAACCACGACTAACCACCGAATATAATGCGCCTATCATGGTTTAGAAACATACGAAAATTGACAAATTTAACACCGGAAGAACCATACCAACAGCTAATGGAAATGATAACAGCCAATGTCTGAAAACAGATTCGGCACCAGAAGAAGAAGAAGAAGTATAAGATTATTTTGGTAATATATTAAAATAATTTTAAGCTGTTGGTACTTAAAAATATTAATACAACAATATGGCAGACAGACGATAAGCTCAGCAACTAACGTAAGGAGACATGTTGGAATTTTTTTCTCACCTTATTCGACACCACCACAAGCATGTACGAAAAATTATTTGTTGCTATGTTAATGTATGGACCCCTACTACATTTATAAATTTTATAGCCATATTGGGGCTTCATTATGGTCTCATTATTGTTATTTAAAAATTATTTGGATTATAATTTTTAGAAAAAATATTTTGTGTATTAAATTTTGAAATATGTGTTAAGTGATGTACACGTCAAACCTCGATAATTAGAACTCCACGAGACTCTCGATTAACGGCCAGATTTGTGGTTTCCATACTGCAACATATTAAGGAGGAATAAAATAAGAGAGGATGGAAAAATATATAAAGAGGGTGAGAAATTTATAAAGAAGGGGACGAACAAAGAAAGAAAGTGTAAAATATTTGAGGGTTTCCTACAAAAATTAATGAGGGAGGAAATAAACAAGCAAAGAAGATAATAAGGGAGAAAGAAAAAAGTAAAGGAAAGGGGTAAAGGGGTAGTAAAGTAAAAAGAAAGAACAAAAAGAAGAAGAAACGAGAGGAAACGTCCTTAAAGTAAAATTTTTAATTTTATTTCTGCAAAATTATTTCATTCTCAAATTTTGTAACATCTCTAAGCTCGAACGATTCTTATCGCACATCACAAAATATTTTCAAGCGCAAAGTAAACATCTGCAGGGGAACAGCTTTTACATTATAATTTCATTGTTTCTTTATTTATAATAATAAAGAACATATTAATTAAGTTTTAAAAATAAAATTTGTGCACATGTGTTTACCTACAAATGCGAGTTAAAATGAAATATTATTTCAAAAACTATTTAAATCAAAATTCAAAGCAAAAATTAATAAAATTATCACAAAATGTATTAACATTATTGATGAAGAATTTATAAAATTTATTGAATAATTAAAACGCAAATTTGATAATTCAAAAGCAACTGTAATTTTAATTTTTTTTTAATTCTAAATTACTTTAAAAATTAGGAAATATTTTTCGCCTATTGAAAATGAAAACGACAATTGAAATTTTGTTTTATAAAATAGCATAGCACGTTAGACTAACATTAATAGAAATATTATAAGAGAAGATCGGGACGAAAATTAAAATTTTGATTTTTAATTAAAATTAGCCGTCTGGGCTGTAAAGATGACACAGACAGACGAACAGACAGACGGACAGACAGACAGACACACAGACAGACAGGCACACAGACAGACACACAGACACACAGACAGACAGACAGGCAGACAGATAGGCAGGCACACAGACAGACATACAGACACACAGACAGACAGACAGACAGACAGATATACACACCGACAGACACACAGACACCACTTCGAAATAAACTTTTTCTGAGTGAGGGAGGTCGAAAACGGATATTTCCGCAAAAATCTAGATTTTGAAATTTGTCGCGATTACTATACTTTAATTTACTTTGTAAATGAAAGTAAAATTTCAAAATGGGCAGAAAAACCTTGCGGTCGATAGTCAGTTAGTGCTCAAATTTAATCAAATGCAGAAAATAACTAAATAAAAAAGTGGAAACAAAAAAAAAATCAAATTCCGGTTTTTCTTTTGTTTTCAGTATATTATCATTTTGTATTTGTATCATTTTGTACTTAAACCCGAAAGTAAGAAAAAAAAATATACATCGACTCAAGTCGCGAAAGCTAAAATTCTAAATTACATTTTGTATTTAAATATTTACTGCATTTGTAGAGATTTTAGCCTAAAATATTTAACAAATTTTATAAAAAAAACGCTTCAAAGTGTTAATATCGCCCCAAACTTAAATTTAAGTGTACCTTATCGGGACAAAGAAAACGGGTGTTGATTTAAAATAGATCACTAATTGTTGTACGAAAAATTAATCGATAAACTAATTAAAACGAATTATTGGAACATAAGACACGTACACAATCACTACAACACCACGATCTCAAAACTACTAACATAAAATTTTAAGACGAAGCAATTCTTATCGCAAAACTCGTAGGTCAAGTTTTATTTGTGGAATATTCTTTCTTACTGTAAATTCTTTCTGTTGTTGGCTATTGTAAGTTTTTCAAAACTATGTAGTTGCTACGTTTTATTAAAATAAAGATTATAACATAAAATTATTTGCCATATTTTATTACAATTTGTAAATTAATAATTTTCCTTAAGGCCGTGTTACGAATCTTTTTTTAGGGATGAAAATTTATTTTACTTTTCGTGAATGTAAAACCCTGAGAAGAGAGCAACACAAAAATGGTACTCAAAACACGTGAAATTTTATTCTCTCTGCACCAGAGGTTCTCAAAGTTTTAAATGTTGTGCCACTTGAAAACAACAAAATGTGGTACATAATATGTTTGTGTGTAAATTTGTTGTTAAAAAAAGGAAATTAATTAGCTGGTTCTCCAAAGGAACATTGCGCGTCAGATGGGGGGAGTTAGTTTGGCCAAAATAAAAAACAAAAAAATTATACTAATGGTCAGCTGTTCACGCCTAATTGAATCTTGGGCATTAATTAATGAAAAAAAGTGATCACCTACTATTACGATGGGACAATAATGCGCAATCCACGAAGCGAAAGTAAAAAAACATCAATATTTCTATAGGTTTTAGAAAAAAAAATTATCAAAAATAAAGATCATCAAATATCTATAAAAATATAAATTGACAAGCGATTTGAGCAATTCGGTTCACCGCGATTTTCATTTGAAAATTTTCCGGTTTTTCAAAAAGTCAAAAACACATTTTTCTTATTTTGACCCCACAAAAACATATTTAGGAAAAATCCCTTTGACAAATTAAAGTATTAAATAAGCGCTATTCAACTCATTTTTCAAAAATACGCTTCGTTTGGCGTCGCGACGCCTTGAAAGTTAAAAAACAAACGACGATATCTCCGCAGCGGTAAATTAAATAAAAAAAAATCAAAATACTTTTTTGTAGGCCGTCTAAAGATCCACAAATAAGTCTTTTGATTTTAAAACGTCAGACTCCGGGATGTCAACCTCCTTTTCGATTTTAGCGAACATGTTGGAAGGCGTGGTCTAATTTTTCGAAAATTGCGAAACTTATCCCCGTAGATATCTCCAACTGGCAGTGCTACATTTTTTATTACATAACTTAATAGCCCCTATGGGGTAGGTCGACACAAACTTATCGAGATCCCTGTGCGACAAACGGTACGGCGTCGGGACTCATTTGATTTTTAGCGTCGTGATGCTATATCTCAACAATGGCGCCATTTAGCGATATTCAGCAATCGATAGGGCATTTTAAGTAACAATGCCGAAAATTTCATCTCTTAATATTAAAAATTTGAAATTTTTGACGCATTTAAAACTTCCCCCTTTTGGTTTTCGATAATTGACTTGATAATCCCAGATGTCTCTGTATACTATCGAACCCTATGCTACAAAAAATACGCCGTCAAGTCTCAGATCAAATTAAGTATTGCAACGCCATATCTCGAAAATAGCTTCACTTAGCGAAACGCGCCTTTCGATTGAGCTCAGTAAAAAACCACAGGGACGAAAATTTCATGCCTTAGTTTTAATGTCCATTTTTTGTGGTGTTTTTGTAAGGAAGCGGGCTAAACAATTCTTTACCCACAGTTCTTAAGATACGGATATAAGGCTGCAGCATTATCTTCTCCATAGGTTGGACAATATAATGTTGGCAAGGGATTTTTTTCCGTCCCGGTTCTCCGCCATGTATTTTTTTACTTTTCGTTGTGGATTACGCGATATTGTCCCATGGTAATAGCAGCTGATCAATATTTTTCTTATTAAGTAATGGCCAAGCTTTAATTAAGCATGATCAGCTGACCATTAGTATCATTTTTTTAATTTTTACTTTGGCCAAAATAGCCCCCCCGCTGACGCGCAATGTTCCTTTAGAGAACCACTTGATTCAGCTTACTTTAATTACTTTTTTTTAATAACAAATTCATAAAGTTTTAGTCTTGTTAGGATAAAAAAAATTATCTTCAAGTTTGTAACAATGATGGCGACGTAGCGCCCGAGTGTCCCACCTAGTGGACCAGCTGACGGTCACCATACGTCTTCTACTAGCCTAAACAACTTACTTACAAAATATTAAGGTCGTTAGTATGACTGATGATTTGTGACGCTGGCTCTCAGACTATGATTATTAATGGAGAGTTCAGCGTTGTTACATGTTTTAAGTGTTTTTTTATAAAGCAGAAGCGAGGACACTAACCAAAGTAATATCAAGAAAATTAGATGCATTTAAAATATGGTTGTACCGTACAATGTTGAGGGTTTTATCTATAACAAAAAAAAGGGGTTTCCCATTTGAAATTCAAAAGTGTTTTGTATGTAGACAACTTAACCCTTTGACTGCGTAATTATAATTAATAAATAAAATCATTTTTTAAAAATGGCGCAGTCGGTAGGATTGGTATAATGAAAAGCGAAATCTACAAAATTTGGTACGTTTGAATGGTTTACGCTTTTCGTACAATAATTACATGAAAGCGTATCCATACGTGTTTAGCAGTCATAGGGTTAAGTAGACATACCGTTGTGGGGGTTAGTACGTTTATTAGTAAAACAGTAATATAAATAATATTCAATCTAACTGAATTGCGAAAATATTAATGACTAATATTTTTATTTATATAGCGACGTAATCACTTTTTATTTTTTTTTCCAGAACCACCTCTATAAAAAAAATATATATAATGAACTACTAAAAGCTGTATATCATTTTTATCTTTTACAAAGTATGTTACAACTACTGTGTCCAGACATGTTTAAGTTTCAGTTGATTAATCACAAATTTTTACAATTCAATTCGGGTTTGTGGAATTCTCATATTTTTGTTTGTCCCAATCACATATTCAAATCAAGATTGAGAAGATCCACACAAAACTTTTATTATCAATTAGAAACACAAGTTTGAAAAAGAATAACGAAGTAAGAGAAAAATTGAGTAATTTTGTTATTTCAAAACAAAATTAATTTATACTGGCTCAATAAAAAATTGAATTACGTCCCCAAGCATTTTTTGTTTTGTAGCAATGAAATTTTAAGTAGGAAATTCATTGCATCTGGAATAAATTACAAATTTAATAATTTGTAGTTTCTGACAAAATTCAGTGGAGTAAAACGTTTCTGCCCCTGGGCAAAAAAGCGATTAATTTCTACCTCCTAAAGTGTTTTCATTTCTATCGATTCGCTTAAAAAATGCGAAGACTGTAAGCGAATTATGTTAAAAATAAAACAACCATAACGAATATGTTGCTTAAAAAGCCCACCCCTATGGTCAGCTAGGTTACTTGAATTAACCCCGTTAGATTATTTTTGTGGGGTCTTTTAAAATCCAAGGTTTTTGCTAAACTACCCACATGCTTTCAACAGCTTCGTGAGCGAATTATCGTGGAGTAGGGTTAGACTACTCCAGAAATGTGACCGAACGTAAGACGAGGATTTAAAAATAGTTTATATAATTGTACCAAATTTGAAGGTGGAATTTTTAAGCAAAATATTCGCTAAATTGCGTTGGTTATTTACAGAGTGCTTCTTGAAAACGAATTGATGAAAATTTAAATAAAATGCATGTGTGTGTATAGAAGACAGCTTGAGCAAGTCTAGCTGGCTGACAACTTATAGGTTTGCACAAGTATTTCTTACTTAAAATTGGGAGTGGGAGCGCTATCTTTAAGCAAAGTACTGTTCAGTCTCTGAAAAAGTATTTTTGCGCCTAAGGCCCGTGACTCAAAGGAAAATTTGATAAAAAAATTTATTTAAAATATTTTTTCACATGCCAACATATACTGGTCAAGCTGTAAAAGGACTCAATTTGATATGTCACTTGACCCCCTTTGTAGCGCGGGCTGTGGGCAAGACTATAAATTAGTATAAATTTTTAACAGTTTATGTGCTCTATGATATAAAGGTAAAACGATGCTTAAATATTGTTCTTCTTAAAACTAAACTCGACGTACTCTAGCAATTCCTTAAAATCTGAACATTAACGACGTGTGACCACCTCCTACTTTCAGACAATTTGTGTAGATGGAGCATAATTCGAAATTTCACCAATTTTAACTTGTATGCAACACAGCATACATAAACGCATTAAACATTT
>JARJDX010061095.1:0-10530 GCA_030264735.1 Gymnusa sp. GC000175 | reverse complement strand
TGTACCTAGCAGGTGCTGTGGAGTCTCTTCGTCCTCCAGGCACCCGCGACATAGAGGGCTTTTTTCTAGTCCCATCCTATGTAGATGTTTTCGCAGCTCACAGTGTCCCGTTATGAGTCCTGTGAGCTTCCGTAGTTTGAATCGACTCATTTCCGATACCTTGTTGTAGTTATTCTGCGTTGGTTCCGCGAGGAGGAGTTTTGTGTACCTCATCTCTTTGGATTCTTTCCATAGTTTTATTTGTTCGTCTGCGAGTTTGCTTCGAATTATTGCTTTTCTGGTCTCGTAGGGGTTCTGGTCCAAAATGTCCCAGTTCCCTTTTTTGCTAATGAGTCTGCTATCTGGTTTCCTTTGATTCCAAGGTCCCTTGGTGCCCAAACCAGCTGCACTTTGTTGTGTCTCGCTATTCGCTAATGCTTCCAGACTGTCTATGCAAGAAGAGACCAGTTTGGATTTTACAACCGGCGAGCGCAGCGCCAGTAGTGCTGCTTGGCTGTCAGTCACGATCGTTATCGGTCCGTGACTGTTTCGTCCTGAGCTGATCGCATTCCTGGCACACCAGTCTATTGCGGCCACTTCCAAATGGAAGACGGAGGCATGTTTTCCCAGTGTAAGCGTGAATTGCTTCACCTGGTGTTTGCCCCAGTACCGTTGTGATTTTTGGCCCCATCTGTGTACCAGATGGTTCCAATGATCACGCCTGGGTAGGCTTTATCTTCCCATTCTTTCTTGAGTGGGATTACCACACTGAATGTTGTTGTTGTGTGGTATCTTTTTGCGAAGTAGGATCTCATGGTTAAAACCGATTCTTCTTTTAGCACGTTGTATATTCCCAGAGTTTTAGTTCTGGGATTTCCCGTGTGTTCGTTTATCTACATTCTTTATGCTGCTTGTCTTGCTCTATCTTTACTACGAGGTGTAGTGGTTGAAGCGAGAGTATTGCTTCCATGGCTGCTGAGGGCGTGGTTCTGCTCGCCAGTCTCTGTATTTTGCATACCTTTGCAGCTGTGCTTTTAAGGCTGGTTTTGCCGTCATGTGGGACAGTTCTTCTACCCCGTGTCACACTAATAACTTCATAAATTCATTCAACTGTGCTAAACATCTGAATGAATTTAAGAGGCGATACTTTCGGAGTAACTACGGGGAATCCCCCGTTGTGAGAAGACAAGATTAGGAATTACAAAGGATAAATTCGATCCTTAAATTAATGTAAAGCTGCGCTAGTGCTGCGGTAGCATTATTCAAGAAAATTCCTATTTAAAATAAATTTTGGGAAAATTGAGTTAAAAGTAAAAAAAGCTTCAAATAAGTTTAAAAATGAAAAGTAGGCATAAAAATTAAAAAAAAAGAGGTGTGGTCATCACACGACTTTTATTTACGAATTTAAAACATAACCTATACTTTTAATTGAAACATAAGGATATTTCATTAATTATCAGCCAATTAGGTTGGCAGTATATCACTGCATCTTCATTTTATTGTGAAATTTATGTTGGCAATAACTCTGATAGTGACATCCGTTACTTTTAAATGATATATAACGGATTTCATTAATTGTCAGCTGTTTATTATAATAACAGTGCGTCTCTGTTAATTGATGGGCATCAATTCAATAACACGTTTCTTAGCAACAAAAAATGATGAATTCTTAAAATCTTTTTACATAAACTTGATAGTTTTTATAAAATATAAAAAATACCACTTTCAATTGGTAGGGTTTTGCCAAAAGTCCCTGGAACCAATTTTTGTTAAAAGCTTAAATATAGATTTTCAAGCCGACCAGTTCAGCCGTCTGAGTTGTAGAGAGGACACGGATAAATAGAGACACAGACAGACACACACACACAAACAGATGCACACACAGACAGACAGACACACACATTGACAGATACACACATACATGGACAGACACACACATACAGACCGACACACACACACACACACACCCGCACGTAAATAAAAGTAAAAAGCAAAAAAGGCATAAAAAAATTAATCTTATTTGATTTATTTTTATCTAATTCGTCCAGATTTTGAAAAATATTTGTTATGCCATAAATTTTAAGCAGAAACTATTCTATAAATCTGTTCGCTAGTAAAATTAATGAAGATCGTCCAAATGATTGTTAAAACGTCACTTTTCGGACGTACTGTATAAAAGAAATGATCTTCTTGCTAAATTAAGGTTTAAGAACAGATTTTAATTACTTTGTAATCGTAATTTTCGGTTAAATATTTTAAAGCTAATGAAATAAAATTTAAGCAAAGCGTCTTGATTCGGTGGGGTAATGATGACATGTGCGTGGTAGTATTTTGTGAAATCCCCAAAGACCTATTATCATTTACTTGAAAAAAAGCAATCAAGTCAAAATAACCTAACATAAATTCAAATTAAAAAAAGTTACCAACTGCAGTTGAATTAATTAATTAATAAAATCTGTGGAAACTTTTTTAAACTAAAAATTCGTTTACTTTTTATGCATCCAAGAGCATTAATTAAAAAATTATTTTTAAGTTACTTTTCTTGATAAAATTCATCCAACAATTTTTATAAATTCATGTGGTTTTGCATGAAAATGTAAATAAGAAATCAGTGTTGATTAAGAGTGGTACACATTTTGCAAAGTCTGAACTTCGCTAATCTAATCCCAAGTTTAATACGATTTCCGTTATTTATTCTCATCCCTTGTCGTCTGTTCTGTCCCCCTTGCGTAGATCGATGCGCTAGATAGACGTACAAGAATTTGGGGAAACAACTTTAATTAGAATAAATTATCGGCATGTCCAATTAATAAAGAAAATTCAAAAGTGGAAAAGTGTAGGAGGGGAAAAGTACGCCAATTAATATAAATTAAAACGCGACATGTAAAAAAACTGTGCATTTTTATTAACCCTTTTTTTAGATTAAATTACAATTTATGTCGCACGTCACATAAATTTCAAAAAGGTACTCGCATTTTGTAAAATATTAATTATTACGAATTATGCGTATATGTAAAAGTACTTTTGGGTGTTTTAATTATTATTTTAATTATAAAAACGAGAACTTAAAAGGGAGTATCAATAAAATTCATCAAAATTTAAAACCCGCCATGCATGCGGGTGTGAAGTGGTGGTTAAAAATTTCCATATAAATGCGAGCTATAACTTAGGTTTACATGCCATTTGTAAAAAAAAGATCCACTCTTTACCATGAATAGGGTGCATAGTGCCATCATTCTTTGTTTCTGCACTTCTTCTATATGGGACTTGGGGCGAATGAAAAATACATTAGCCCTGAAGGAAAAAACGAGATGCACACATCTCACTTTCGACAGCTTTGAATAATATGAAACGGGATATTGCACAACTTCACGGGAAAAATATAGAAAAGTTACGTTTTAGTTAGTTTGAAAAATTGTCAAGCTTCATGAATACATTCAGACACTACGAAAAGTACTCAAACATATTACGTCTTATTCTTGTTCTATAATATGACACGAAATGTGACGGATATAAAGAAAAAGATGCACACTTGTAACAATACAGAATTGTAAAATTACTCGTAACAAAACCCGGCGCCTCCACCATCAAAGTGCTCTAATTTGTGTTACCTTCACACATAATCTCATGTAAATAATTACCTAGCAGTAACAAAACATTTATATTATTCATACTACTACCTAATTGCTTTATAACACCTTAATAAAAAGGCATGAGTGTAGAAGCAATTTAAGCATTACGTAATTTTAAAATAATGCAGGCAATTTTCCTACTTCTATTCAAGCGAAGATACAAAATTATACGCGCCGGAGTTCGCTTAACGTTCCATTGCAAAAGGTAAAGTAACTTTTATATATTAAGAAGACCAAATTTCACGTAACATTTCCTAATTTTCAAATGTGCAGTGAATTACACAAATAAAAGTAGGAATTAAATTACGTGACTTTGGTTAAATGCAAAAGCGTCTTAAAAAAGTAAACAAGAGTACAGATCGCGCGCTCTCCAAAAAAGATATATTGCAACCTCAGTTTCATTAAAACGAACGATAAATTTGTTGTCCGGCTTATTTGTCTACGGCAGATTTGAAAAAACATAACATCCCGGGTTACTTCAAAATTAATTGCGCTTCATATGAATTATAGCACTCAACAATAAATTGTTGCTTTAAATTTCGTGTAATGCATGAACGAGAATCATGTGGTAAACCCACAAATTTCAATTCAATTGCGCATAATTTATAATTATTAAATATGACATCGCTTTGTAACGCTATGTTTACTTCCATAATGTGAAATTATGATATGTAAATACCATGTTGCATGGCAATTGTTGCTATTGATATATTTACTTTTAATAAATCAAGCTCCCTTTTTTCCTTCCAATTGCTTCATTTTCTCAACTAATTGACACGGTCTGAAATGGTTTCCCAGCACGCGAAAAGAGATATTGCGTAGTTTTAGATAGTTTCCTGTTTGTGTTGCGTGGAACTGATGCCAGACATACTAACGAAGCTGATATGTACAAAGATAGTTATCTAAGGCTGTTTGTATAGTTGATATTACGTATAAAGCACAGTTTTGTTTGTGTATTTGCGCGGATATTGCAAAAATATTTGCTTTTGAACAAAATTTCAAATGCTACATATTCAATAGAATTTTTTATATACCTAACCTGAATAATTTCTACATTTCCAAAAATGTCGCGATTGAGTTGTGGGAGCATATGATTTGACAAATCGTTGACGTTTCATATTCATCTTTGTTCATAACTTTCAGCGCTTGTAAAATCCACATGTGCTCTTCTTGATGTGAAAACGACTTGGTCTTTCTCCTCATATATACGCTCTTTCAGCCAGAGACAATCTCCACAGTCTTGTAAATATTTAATATGTGCTTTGAGTCGGTGGCGCCTTCTCCATAATTCAAACGTCTTTTGTCGGGTCTCCCGCAGCAATTACCCAACTCCCATCTGTCCACTCTTTTAGATCCAATCGAAGATTCTACTGATGTTATTCACCTCTATAACAGATCTTTAACAGATCGAAGTAAGCCATTAATAATAATGGAATTTTTTTAGGAGCCAATTCTTACAAATAAATGTGGTTTTAGTAGATTATTGCCGCAAATCTTTGTCTTTCATTTCGTATAAGACGTTTTGATTATAATAAATTCAATAACTAATAAAAATATATGCAGCGTAGTGACTGAGTCACGAGCTTTGAACCGCATTTACGTCTTCCCGTAAGTTCGAATTTCACATCGGCAATAATTTCTCTAAAATTAAGTAAATGTCGTGAGTCCTTGTGTATGTATAAATGGTTTTACAATTTTATAAATTAATTAAAATTAAAAATAGTTATTGCATGCTTACTTCCTTGAATTGAAGATTTAAAATATTATTTATCACATAATCATTAAAAAATGAATAAATAATTTACATATAAAGATATTTTAATGACTTGTAGTAAAAATAAAATATTTTCGATGAGGTGATTATTTTTAAATATTGAAATCCTAGTGCGCGCTATTATTTTTATATATGTGAGCACTCAAAAGAGACGAAGATATAAAAATATATAGCAAGCGTTTTATCGTATATAAATTTCTATATGTACGTATATTTATTGACGTATATTAGATAAATTTTTCTTTTCCTACATGGAACATATGTTCTGTAATCCATTCCACCATTCCACGATATATCCCATTTCGCTTGCTAGAAAGGTGCAGCATCCCTTCACCAAACACAAGTTTCGAAATGTAATCAATTCGTGTACGCTACAACTCATCTCATCTTCGAAGACTAATAGAGACGGACGGGTTTCGTGACAAGTGATACTAATAAGAACGAACGCACCCAAGACTGCAACGCACTACAAGATGCTTCTCTATATTCTATTTATAACCAAGCAGACATGTAACTATTTGTGTTGTTTCTGAGACTATTTACTTCGCTAATTTACATTTGCAAGATTACTTGTGTCGGAGAGACATATTCATATCAAAATGTGATTTATTACATGCCAACTTAAATTGATATTTTATATTTGACATTGGAAAATTATTTTTGTAACAAGTATTTTACGAAGTGTTTTTTTGGGCATTCCTTCTGTCATTTTGTAAATGGAATTTTTACTTAAAAAATGATACAGGAAAGTAAATATACTGGAAGTATAGATCAATAACAAAGAACCTGACAATGCTGGTGCATTTGTACACGTAAAAATTCCCAGAGGCTAAAGAACACCATAATATGAAACCTTAGATTGAGTTTCAAATTAGTTTAGGTTAGAGTAGGATTATTTTTAGGTTATATTAAGGTCCAGTGAATGATTTTTTACTCAATAAAAAATTTAATAAAAATTTTTAGTACCAAGAGTTTTCCATTAATTGCGAGTGGTGTAAATATTTGCTAATATCTTCCAATATGTGTTTTAAGTTAATCTAAAATATAATGTTTGCAGCTAAAATACATATTATTAAATTCTATATTAGAAATGTTGAGAAAGTTCTTTTTTTAATTTTAATTTTTATATGGATAATCTAGTCAATATTTTTCAGAATATTGATGTTTTTTCAAAAGTAATTCAGCCAACTAAAACAGAATTAAATTCTTAAGAAATGTTCTCTGCAATTTTTTTAAACTTGATGTACATCTCTGGTGCAGAAATGTGTGAAAAATCTTTTAGACAAGCAAAACCTGGCAAAGCCAGCAGGACGAGATCAGGGAAACAAGGAAATACTTTATTTAGATGTTCGACATCGATAACAAAAACATTTTCTTTTCTACACAATCACATCAACAGTTATTTTCGGTGTTGGTCAGCTGAAGCAATTCCGTGTTTACCTGGTCGGGACTTGCTGCTTTGTCTGGCTTTGCTTTCTAAAAAACCAAATTCATTCGGTGAAGATCAGGTTTTCAAACAACTTAAGGATAAGAGGTGTCTTTTTCGTTCAATTTCTTCTTTAGAAATTTCTGCTAATAGAAAAGGTTATTTTCTAGCTTCAGATTATAAAAAAATCCTTTGATCGACAGGGCTCGACAATTCACGACGTCACCAGGCAAAAATGTTACTCCTCCTGTTCAGGGATAAACTTCATCAAGTAGTATTTATATAAAAAAATTCATTTAAATATACAATAAGTATTGCACTAAATTTTTATTTTTAATTTTTGCAGTGGTTTTTAGTCTGAAGAAAATAATTTATTCACCACTGACCACAAGACCAGATTTGTCGAACCCTGCTTATTAAGCAATATACTTAATCGTATGGCGCTCGCCAGTTAAGACATTGATGTCATCGAAACACCATATTAATAACAAACATCTAAAATCTAGGTAAAAGAAGGCATTAACAAGAAAGATTTGCCAACATTTCTTATACGGAACCCAGAAAAAAAATTTAGTTTCCTTGGAACGAGTAAATGAAGCAACCAAAAAGTAACAAATTCAAATAATAATAATTAAGAAGATAAAAATTAAACATTTCAGAAGATAAAAATCATCTGCATGCATAAAATAAATAATGATGTGATCCCGAAACCCAGATAAAAAGAGTACTCAATTTAACTTATGGATTAAAGTAAAGTTAAACACTCTAAATCCTTTAAATCAAAACCAAAATTGATATTGCAAGAGGAGAATTTTCAAAGGATGAAAACACCCCTGCGAAATCAAGATCTTTGTTCGAAAAACGCTAGCGAACGTGTTAAGTGCTATAAATATGTAAATATCTTGGCATTAAGTAAAAGTGTGAATGTATCGAATAATATTAAATATATCTTGAGCGAATCAAACAATCATATCGCAGTTCTTGGACGATTTATGATATCACGAGAAGTAGTAATGATCGCTAATGAGGCCATGTGCTGACTTTGCAATGAAAAGGTGGAAACTCTCTTATGTTATCTTGGAATGTGATACAATAAAGCGCAGAAGTAAAGGACTTAACATGACAAATGAGAATCTAAGATTAACCCAGGAAAGAGAATTGCGGAAAAGTTACGAAGGCTAATACAAGCATGAAAAAAATTGGGTAATAAAACACAACATGCTGCAGTTTTTGGGATATAAAAAACTAAACCACCTCTTGGAGGAAAAAAAATGATGGCAAAACGATAAACAGTTGCCCACTTCATACTAAATTTTCTAAAACAAAAAAATATAATATCGTGCAGCTCATTATCAATATAAAGTTGGAGAAAAAGCGCGGAAAAGACCGAAAGTAGATTTCGTAGGCCTTTGAAATTACTTCGATGTTGTTTAGGCGGAAGTATAACAAAAAGAAGTACCACATACTGGTCGACAAATTTCTATGCAGGAACAGTAGCGTAAGAGAAAGAAGTCACTTTCATAAAATACTCACAATACTACAAAGAGATCAAGGCTTAAAACAAACTTGGAGAACAAATAATGCTCGAAGAAAATTAAATGGTACAAGTAAGCATATACAATGGATGGATTATAAGGATCTTCTTCTTATTCTTCGTTTTTTCTCTTAACAGAGAAGTCGTGATGATGGCTCACTTACTGTAAATTGTATTTCTCACAATATCCCACCCCCTTTGCCGGTTTTTAGACTCTCTTGTTGCCTGTGTGACAATGCTGTTTTTTGTCATCTTTATAATCCTTCTTAAATCCATAGGATTGGGCCGTTGTTATAGTCATCTTAATAAGGTCAGTCCATCGTTTTGGTGATCTTCTTCTCGCCATTTTTCCTTCCATTTTCCCTGTACAATAAGTTTTTTCAGGTTATTGCCTTCTCTTCGGGCTTTATGTCCAAAGAATTTTAGCATGTGGGACTCGTTTATATCTTTAAAAACAGAGGGATTTCTTTAGGCTGTCCATGGTATGCGCAACATTCTTCTCCAGCACCACATCTTACACGCATGGCTTTTCTGCCTGTCTCGTGTTTTCAGTGTCTCTGCCCCCATTCAGTAGAACTGGGAATACTAGAAGAACTACAGGAGATCTACAAAGCACCTGGATAAACAGCGATATAACTTTAAATTCCAAGAAGAAAGTGATTAAAACACTTTCCTCTTGGCATTTAAAGTTATATCTCTGTCTATCCAGGTTTTTATGTAGATCTCTTGTAGTTCTTTTGTCCATTTCACATCTTCTATTGATCTTCTTTGTGCAGTTACCCTCATTCGTTATTAGCGCTCCCAAGTATACGTAATGGTTGACAATCTCATACTCCCCTTTGTGCGTTATGTTTGGCTGGTTGTTATTGTCTCTGACAATAATTATGGCTTTCGTTTTTCCAAGATTAATCTTCAAATCAAAATTCTTACTTTCGTATTTTAGGTTTCTCATTGGCTCGGTCAGTACCTCGGCTATTGGTGCTAGCAAGACAGTATCACCCATATATCGAAGGTTGCTCATTGATTCTCCTTCTATGACTATTTCTCCATTTCAATTTTCAAGGACTCTCATCATTATATACTCAGTATATATATTAAAAAGGGTTGGTGATACTAAGCATCCTTGTCGGACTACCTTTTTGTGTTTAAATGATCAGTTAGGTATTTGTCTACTTGCTCCACTGTCGTGCTACGCATGTAAAGTTGCTGAATCATCAAGATGGGATGGTGGAGTACTCCCATCTCATATAAAATGGTCGGTAATATTTCCCATTTAATACTGTCAAAGGCTTTCTGATAGTTAACGAAGAACATATATACTGGTTTATTTATTTTCCGTGATTTTTCGATAATTTGGATAATGTTGGAGATCTGATCACGTGTAACACGTTCTTTTACAAACCGACTTTGTTCTGGAGGTATTTGCCAAGATAAGTGTTTTAGTCTTTCATTGATTATCCTCTTTCATTAATGACCCTGACAGGAATAACGTTAGGAAATACCAAACAAGAAAACAGTTTTATAAACCCTGCAGGAAGCTGTAAAAAAAATTTCAATAACAAAATGCCATTTAAAAATATCAGATTCTTGCATGTAATTTTTTTGTGTCTATACTCAGTCTCAAAATAATGACGATACATAAAATACGTAGGTAAAGCAATAAGCTTATTTGATTGGCAATTTTAGAACAAGTTCTGACGTACAGCTGTCAGCCATATTGTTTTTACAAGCGTTATTATTTTAGGTTACTTAACTCTGTGTTTTTAAAATTTGCTTTTATTATGGATTACTTATAGTTTGATAATAATAAAGGTGAATAACATTTGTTTTGTTATTTTTTTTATTATGGATTTCTTACAGATGACATCCGATAGTAGCATTCTGGATCAAATACTAATATCATTAATGATATTAATGATATTTTCCAAAAAATGGGTAACTAGTGCAAAAGTTGTTGATATCTTGGAAGCACATAATTAGCACATAATTGGGGTAAATTTTTTTCAATTTAGGTTGTTTCGGGGTTTTCTCAGATCACGTGAAAATTGAAAAAATGATATTTTTCAGAAAATGGGTAACTAGTGCAAAAGTTTTTAATATCTTGGAAGCACATAATTAGCACATAATTGGGGTAAATTTTTTTCAATTTAAGTTGTTTCGGGGTTTTCTCAGATCATGTGAAAAT
>JARJDX010061065.1:0-22476 GCA_030264735.1 Gymnusa sp. GC000175 | reverse complement strand
AGCCTGACTGAATATCAGGAAGAATGTCATTATCGTTTAAAAATTTTCGAATTTGCTTGTCCATAATGCGTTCCAATATTTTAGACAAAGCTTTGATGGCATAATTTTTACGGTGTGCCCGTTTCTCATTGTTGTTAGGAGATATTGATCGTTCGATATTATATTGTTCATAAGTTTTCTGAACTCTTGTATATTTTTTATTCCTGTTACAAATATTGGTTCTGGTTTATGTACTTGAGCTTCTTCTTCTATGTCGTTTTTTCTGGGGAGTTTCCATCCTTATTGGTTGTGAGTGGGGAGTACCTGTTAGTTAATGTTATGGTAGTTCTATTCTCTGTTGCCGGTCTTTTGTTGTCTTTTTTTGTGTCTTTTGGACTTTTTCTTGGTCTTTTGTTTTTATGTTCGGGTACTTTGTCTAGCTGCCATTCGTATTTTGACTGCCTTTGTGTTTGCTCTGTTATTTAATTATTTTTTTGGTGTGGTTTATTAATTGGTTCCTCATTTTGTGTAGTTTGGGCTTGGTCATTAGACAAGTCTAAGTTTGACCTTTGATCGCTGGTTGATTTTGTTCGGGTTCTATTTAGGAACATGCTCTTGTGGAATATTTGTTGTGTGTATTGTCTTTGTTGTGGTTTTACGATTTCTAGTCCGTGTTTGTCTTTGTTAGTTGCTACCGGTTCTATTTGTTCTTGTTCGTTACTGTTATCTGGCTTTTTTTCGCTGTTTTCTGTTTGTGCCTCGTTTTCGTTTGAGGTTATGTTCATGTTTTTGCATTTCATGCAGCTCCATTTGTTTATTTCTCCGCTTGTGTTTAGTTTGTCCATTNCGATGGTCATATTAATGCAGTTTAGGTGGAATTTTATTTTGCACTTCATTTTACACTGTATGCAGTCTTCATATCGCGTTATTAATTTGTCGCATATACCGCACGTCGACATGGCCGACGAATTAAGGTATAAAGTAATGGATCATTGTTATGTATATTTAAATAATTTTATAAGCAAGCTATATAGTTATATGTAATTATATAAATAATAATATAAAATTGTATAAGAGTAAATGATTATAAAATATATGATTAAATTCTGGACTCCGGGGATTGATGTAAATCCTGGACTCCGGGCCTGATATTTGTAGAAAACATTTACTCATCTGAAGCAATCGTTAAAAATTAGTACACATATCAGACTTAAGTAAATAGTTAATTATCTTACCTTTTTCAATTGTGACAACGGGTATTTTTCGATCCTCTACCTCTTCAATACTGTGAAGGACTATGTGAAGTGTATCAGCATGATTCCTATTGTAATCCTCGATAGCTTCCAAGTTAAAACTGTTCACTGTCTCAAGTAGAGTGACGAATGTAACAAATATTTAAAGTTGATTAAAGAGTCAGTTAGAAATTGCGGTTTCGCTGTTTCCCATGTTATTTTAAAAATTAAATAATAATCGTTTTTTATACGTTTCATTTCTTCCTGCTTACTTGTATTTCTTGACGTCATCGATGTAGTTGAGTACTTTTAATTTCGTTTTTGAAACGTTTCTTAATATTTTTTCTAGGAACCTCCGGTGTAGTTGGAGATATAAGAAAGGTTGGGGTATTCATATCCGAATGATGTAACATTTTTTTTTGTTTTTAAACGCTTGAAAGAACCTGAGAATTTTTACTTGAATCACAGCAACACACGTTGTAAAATATTATACAATGGTAATAAATTGAATAAATAATTATAACCGTTTCCGTATTCATATTTGATTTTGTTATCATACCAAAAGATAAGGCGAAGAATTTTTTTTTTAATTATAAGCTTAACTTATTTACGCTCGCTACTTGCAACGCCATCTACAGATAAGCGGTCATCAGCGATTGGAACCTCTGCGCGCTAGAATAAGCTGCTGTTGAGATGAGGATGAGCTAGTCTATGGGATGAGCTGTTGATGCGCCAGGAGTCTTTCCGGCCGCTGTTGCTTACCGAGCGCTCCTTCCTGCCGAATGCGCGATGCTTTTTTTTGGCTCCACTGACGTATACAATGTGCGATAGGGGAGGGGGAATTTCACGCTCTCAGCTCGCACCATATTACTTCTCAAATGCGGTGGTTCCAGGACCGGCAATACATATCTACTCCCCATTTCTGATACTCATCTTTGGGCTTTGTAAGCATATAAGAGATGTCGTTGTTCTTCTACTCCATTATGACCTGGTCTTCATGTAAAGTAAAGAGGTGACTGTCTTTGACTTTTATTAAAATTTTACTAATAACATCAAGATCCAACTAACAAATAAACTTTTCACGATGCGCCTGACGTTGCACATCGTGCCGAAATTAGTAAGAAATAAAAAGTACATTTTCAAATGATGTATTTCCGAATAAGCATCAAGACAATGCGTCTACTTCATTTGAGAATTATTGCTTTTCGCGACAGGTCTTTCGCAAAATAGTTTCGGAAATTCTCCTGAAATTTAATTCTCTAATTACTAACGTGTCTGACTGTCGAACAGTTTTTTCCCTTTACTAAAACTTTTTTCTCAATCTAATTTACCTGGTAGAAAATCGCAACCAACAATGTCATTATTTGCAATTATGACATCTGACTATAAATTAAAATCTGATTTTCACACATCCACATGTTGTCAAGCGCCACCGCTAGAGCAGCGCTCGCATCGCATTTTAAGGAACCGGCCTAGCGTTTACATTGTTCCAATTTCTTACCGCATTACCGCAGCCTGCTAGTACGAGGTTTCACCTTCTCCATGAAAAAAAAAGCTTAACAAATCAAATTGAATTAAAAAAAATTAATATTGAATGATAGTCAAGTGCCACAAATTTTTTCAGTTGTCATTATGTATTTTTCGCTTAATTTACAAGTAAATACTCTGAGATCAAATAGTTCCAAAATACATAAAGTTTAAGGCCTAAACGTTAGAAGCATTTTCGATAATTTTAGCAAATTTATCCCTCAACATATTGAAAAATCAAGAAAGCGTTTAAATCACTAAAATTGTAAATTCGGCGTTTTGCATGGAAAATATTTTAAGGTTTTTTGAATTTTTTTATTTAGAGAATATATACCTCTTCAGCATGCTAAAAAATCCAACATTTTGAAATCTAAAATTTTCAATTCAAATATTTTGCATTGAAATTAATTTTTAAGTTTGGTGGTTAATTTTGAATAAATAGCTCTTAGGGTTTTTATTTTTAACATAATGTAGCAATTTTATTTATTAATATCTTACTGAAAAATCAAAATGTTTCAAACCGTCTCGACATCATTAGAATTATTGGAATCCAAAAGTGTCAATGTTAGGGTTCTGTGTTTTTTTTTCAGGATATAGCAAATTTATCCCTTTTAACTTACTGACAAATATGTCCAAAACGTCCTTACAAATGAAAATTTTTTTTTGAGTTTGGTTAATTTTAAAAAAAAAATTAACATATGTGGTAGATCTAGAAGAAGTAATGAACAAGAGGCAAGAATTGTTGTGTGAAGAATGAAAATATGAATACTTAAGAGAACTTAAATAAATTATGAAAAAACAAAAGTATTTGTATTTGGAAAAGTGGGAAGAAGAAAAATTGATAGAATGGGAATAAATTGAAATTGAGAAAATAAAAAAACATAAACTGCATGGGGTACGTCATTTACAACAATAACAAGACAGATATCCACATAAAAGATAGCAAGAGCAATTATAGGAAAAATATGGAGAATAGGGGAGAGAAATTTTAGTGGCGACATAAAGTGGAGTATAAGCTTTTTGATTATATAGTTACTTACTTGTTGTATGGTGTTGAAATATTTGGGTGGGGAAAATTGGTTGCAATAGAGTCCGTACAATAAGGCTACTAGAGGTGTATATTAGGGTCCATAAAAAAATAACAAGGTATGTAATAAGGGAAAAGTTAATAAAATAAAATATATGGGTGCAACAGGAGCAAGGGCACTAAAATTTGAAAATACAATCGGAGAAGGAAAAAGTGAGATTTTATGGGAGTGTTGGAAGGAGAGAAAGAGGAAAAAGAAAAATGGTCCACCTTGGGAAAAACAAGAAAGAAATACTTCTGGAGAGGTGGGATGGATATGTGAGAAGTAGAGAGAAGAATATGCAAAAAAGATACTGTAAGAATACATCAAAGCAAAGAAATAAGGAAGTAGAACAACAAGAGAGAATGGAAAGCAGAGAAAAAACAAGATGTACAAGAAAATATAAAGAAATAGGGACAGTAATAGGCATACTAAGATATTTGACAGGTAAAAGAGAAAAAACAGGAGGAACAGTCAGAAGAATAGCTCCACACCTTCCTATTCCTCCTGTTTTCCCTGTCAAATATCTTGGTATCCCTATTTATCTATCCTTTCTTGTACTTCTTGATTTTTCTCTGCTTTCCTCCGCTTTGCTGATAGAGGAAATATATATTGGGAAGAAGAAAAAAAAAGATGTAATAAATGGACTTGGTTACCCTGCATGCCGTAAAAGCAAATAGTCAATAAAGATTATTATTACTAAATGCTAAATCACCTCTTACAGTTTTCAAAAATTTGAAGGATCCTTCTAGAAATTATTATTTTAGATGGCTTTCATAAAATTTAAAAGATTGAAGATCCCAGATTAAAAGCAATTATTTGTTGGTAAAATAAAAAAAATCCTTTAAAGGCTATAAGCAAAGAAATTTTTAAATATTGCTTCTAAGCTATAAAAAGCTTGAAATTGATCTATTACAAAAAAGTATTTGTACAAAAGTGTTAGTTATTTAACTAAATAAAATGTCAGTTACAAATATTTATATTTGACCAAAAAAATATTATGATCACATTGAGGTAAATATTAATACTATAGTGTCAATAATATACTAACTAAACAATAGATGCCACTATATACAGGAAAAGAAACACAATATACAAAATATGACATAAAAATATTAAGAAATTCATTCAAATATAGTATCACTTATATAACATGATTAATTAAAAATATCTAAAGCTGCAGGAAAATAAACATTATTATAAACTAGTACATACTAAAATCTAGACAATCACAATAACAAACATACTTTTATAATAAATAGAACATTCATACTACACATATTATACACATTAATCATTAAAAATAAAGATAAAACAATACTCAGCTTTTTTTATTAAAAAAAGATAACATAATACCATATTTACAAGTATTATGCTAGTTTTACGAGGAATCTACTTCTAATTTTCAATATTTGAAAATTCAGATGGAAGAAACCCAAAAATTTATTAGACACAAACACTTATAAACATGCATGCATATAAGATTCTTTTAATAAAAATCAGTAAAAAAAATGATGAAAAGCTTTTTTTAGTTCTGGTAAAATTTTAAGCCTAAGCTATAGTGTCTTAACTAACTATATATGGCAGGGATGGGCAACCTACGGGCGTTTATTTTGAAAATATGTATACCCTCTCTAAAATGTTGTTAGTTTTTATTAAATTATTATTTGCTTAAGGAATCAATAAAAATTTTAATTTAACTTTTCAAAAACTAAGCAATAAAAAATATGGCACTAAATTTTTTATTAACTTCTTATAATATGTTGCTCACCCCTGATATGACCACAACAACTTTTGAGATGACCGATTTGCGTAATGCTTATGTCGAAATTGAGATAATTTTTGGTAAATTGATAACTTACAAAAATGAAATATATATTGAGCGAAGTTAGCATGAAAATGTAAATAAGCTGAAATCTTAAATTAATATCCTATGGAAAACTGGAATCACAACAAAGTAATATATTACTACATTCTAAAATGAGATAGTTGAGTAGGGGTAAAATTTTGAAACGATTCGTTGCAAGTTTTAAAGTAATGAAGGCATTTTTAAGTAAACTAGATGAAAATTTTCCGGAACGGTTTTGACCCGCAGACCTATGAGGAACATTTAAAATTGTAAAAATTTATCCGCGGCCGAAAAAGGTTGCCGCCCCTGGATAGATGATAGTTCTTATGAATTCGACTTATCCAACAAAGATGGTTAGGACTGACCCAACAAGAAATTGAGCCCTGTTGGCACCATCATTAAAACTTACGAAGAGCCTATTTTGCCGATTTTCCCCACAAAGAGATTATGTTGTTACCAAGTATGACCATGACTCAGCATTAAAGGCTGTAATAACTTATTAATAATGAATAACTGTATATGTTCAGAAAATAACAATTTATGTGGGTAACTCAAATAGTGCCGAGTTCCACCTGTCTTCATAACACAAATTAAAATATTTGCTTTGAACAATAGCAGTTGAAATAGATTAAACAATTTCTATGACATGAAAAATTGTTTTAAAGTGCGGATGAATTTTATTTTTAATTTTTGACTTAATTTGATTAATTATATTTAAAATTTTTGAGATAAAGGAGTTACTTTTATCATTAAATTTTTTTTTTGGTTTGGTTTGGAAATATTTTGTAAAATTTTAGTCATAATCTGTTAAGGAATGTATTTTGAATGGTCATTAAAGTTAGGGCCACCAACGAATTTAATCATGTCTAATACATTACAAACCCAAGCTTTCGTGCAGGAATAGCAGACCACCTCGCAATAACGGCCGCTCCTTTAACACCATTTCGCAATAGCATGTTAAATCTCCGTCCACGATACTAATTACTACTCAGTGTTGTGCGGAAAGAAACGCAGCGTTGCAGCATATTGCGATGCATGCGGTCAGTCTGTTTACAGTCATAGCGCGTTCTGAATCCATCTCGCAATTTTCGTGGCCTAAGGTGCCAGAAAAATCTGTAGGATGTTTGTATGGAGGAAGTTCACTTTTAAAGGTTTTATGATCCTGTGGAGGATGTCTAATTGACAAAAAATATTGTTGTCAATTAAAATTGGAAATTAAGCCTAAATATGTGACAGAATTAATTGATTTATATGATCAGCCATCAGCAGATAAAAACGTTCTCTATATAGATAGCAATAACTTAAAGATGAGTCCCAAACTGATGAAAGTCCAGCAATTTCCAGAAAAATTACAATTCCCAAATTAGAAAATACCCTTAGGATTGCGGAAAATACAATGGCGTCATTTGAAAATATAGATCCAAACTTTTAAAGATCTTCAAAAGTTAATGCTGTCATAACAAATGCCATTGCACGTTATAAGCAACTTCAACCATGAGGGTCCGGCCTTAATTACTCCGCTATTTCTAGGAGCTATTGTAGTAATAATATGTAGCTAGGGCATATTAAAAATAACAAAAAGAACACAAATAAAACAGCATGTACTGTATGTTGAAGTTTGTTATCCATATTGAAGAATTTCTCAAAACCGCCCCTAGGTAACGTATCACTTAGGGGGCAATCACAAATCTTCTTCTTAGAGTGCCATACATTACCCAGTAATGAGTGTAAGCGACTTCCCCGCTTACTTTCGTGTTGTGCGTTTTTGTCTGCTATTACACAAAAGCAAGGAACCTATAATTTATTGTTGGGAAGTTATCATGGGGGCTTTGATTAATATACTTTTGTTGCACTATAGGTTTGAGCTTCCTGGTCCTGGCAAAATATAATAAACGATTTTTTGTATTATAAAACGTATTTTCATCACTCATTTACTTTAATTCATAAAAGCTGCTTATATATTCTGAGATTACTGATACTAATATTTTTATTTTAATTTAAATTGCAACTTTTATGAAGTAAAAAAGCTTTTCATTATTTTTTTTAATTCTTTTTATATTAATAATTTAATATAAAATACAATAAAAAACGTTCAAAAGTAAACATTTATGTGATAATTTTAAATTAAAGCTGAACGCAATTTAAATTTAAGAATATAGAAATGGTTGTATGTACTTTGAAATATTATTATCTTTAAATAAGGGTATGACTTTTGAACTACCATATAGGAAGGCAATTCTCGGCAGCAGCGATAACAAACAATTACAAAAAATTATGTACCAGACTCCAACGCACATCGTTAGGAAGATGTGTGTTGCAGTTCTGCTGTCGAGAATATATAGAGATTGCATGTTGTTGTATTATACGTTTTCCACTGTATTTTTTTTCAGGCACACCATATATTAGAATAAATTCAATAACAAAATAATTTTAAGGGCTCCCCTATCCAGTAGTGGACAACTTTTTCTTCTATAAATATTTTTTCAGCAAATATATAAGGCTATATACGCGTTATAAAAAATAACATTTTGTATAGCAAACAGCCATTATTTTCTGAGACAGAATTTTAAGGCAAATACCAATGATACAAAAAAAATATATAAAAAACATAATTAACGAAGAAATGCCCTCTACGAAACGTATTAACCATTAACAGTCATTGACTTAAATTAGTTAGGAACTAAAAATACAAAATTATATACAATTGTACCATTATTAGGAAACTCCACATTTCTTTTGTAAAAAATATGGTTTCAACAAAAAAATTTACAATGCAAAACATTATGATCGCAATAGAACAAAAAAAAATTGAGCTTTTAACCATTCATTTCTATTTTTTGAAAACTAATTAAGCAACTAAGAATATCAGTAAGCTGTTTATATCCTTTTATATACTTACATCACTGGTGTATCGTCTAACTTGTCTTTTTAAAATATCTGAAATCTTAGGACACATGTACATCCATCTCATTACATAATTACTGTATGCATGTATTTCAAATATTATACGATACATGTGCATTTTATAAGTAGAAAAATATCACTCATTAAGTATTATCAAGTTTTCAAATGAATTATTTTTTTTAAATATAAAAATCACAGAATTATAAAATAAAACCATAATGTTTAGAAAGATTCAACTCACTTACATGTCTCTTACAAATTATACTTTAGCAACATCAACTGTTGTTATGGCATTTAAATCAACTTCATCAATATTTTCAGCTTCACATAGCCGATCATGATTCGTTGATCTTTGATAACTTGGAGAACTTGTATGTAAAAGAGGTGTGTGAGAATTATTTCCATCAGCTGGGAGGTATACTAAACTAGCTGCCCTCATTGTAGTATTTTTATCAATGGGATTTGCTTCTGTAATAAATGTTTTGGAGATTTATTAGAATCCAAATAAACTATAGTTAGTAAGATTTGTAGTTTAAAAAATCTATGTGATAATCTATAAATACCAATCCAGTGGCAGATTTACCGCAACTTAATTTTAAGGCCCCTTACCGTATTTTTCGAAAATGTATGAAATGTAAACCGTAGGATTATTCAGAACTAATAAGAAAAAAACAATAGTACTGAATATTAATAAAAAATTATTTAAATTTGACCAGAAGCATCAAAATTATCTAGATTTTGAAGAAAATATTGTTTTTATATACATAATGGTTTTCATCAAAATTTTAACAAAAATCATTCGAATTATAATAAAATCATTCTAATTTAACTAAAATTATAACCATTTTTATGAAAATAGCTCAAATATTTTTAAAAGTACATATTATGATTAAGCAAAATCATCAAATTTTGGTAAAAGATGTAATTTTAACTTTTAATTTGGCACATTTGATTAAAATTATCGTAATTTTAACCAAAATCTTATAAATTTAAACGAAAAACGTTCAAATTTGACTAAAAGTATCGTAATTTTAACCAAAATCATTTGAATTTAGATAAATATTGCTTGAATCATCATCAAAATTAAAATGAAAATCATTCAAATTAAGACTAAAATTATCCTTATTTAACTAAAATCAATAAAGTATTGATGAAAATTATCAACATGTAAGATGAACAAACCTAAAGAAGAATCAATCAATACTGACTGGTAGTAAAACCAAATACCCCCTGTAAAGGCCCAAATTAATTAGGCAAGGTCCACCTCTAAGAAGGGACAATGGCTCCTGAGCAAGAAGTAACAAGCAAAGAGCTGCACTTTTGCTAACTACATAAAACAAATATTTCTGCCAAACCTTCCATGCCCGAAGTAGTAAATCAAGAAGAAGACCATTCTCAAAGAAGTATTAAATATAAAAAGAACAAATCTAAACCAGACAAAAACGGCTAAAACAGGTACTCTTCATCTTGAAAGTGGCAATGATTCTAAGACCGGGTAAGCCACTAAAGGAGATTAAATCAGCCTATTTTTCTATTAACTATGATCTCTATAAACTGTTTGAGAAACTGGTTCTTAAAAGATTAAAAGACTTAAACATATAATTGACAGAAAATGGCTTCTCCCAAACCATCAGTTCGGATTTAGACACAAGTACTCAACTATATGCAAGGTATATCGAATAACAGATAATATTGAAATAGCATTTAAATATAAATAAGTTTGCTCAATCATATTTTTAGAAGTTTCCCAGGCATTGCACAAGGTGTGGCAGCTTTCTATAAAATTATAACAATATGTTGAACTTTTAACATCTTACTAAAAGATAAACAGTTTTTTATAAAGCATATGAGATATTTAGACCTAAAAGAAATACATGCAGGTGTTCTACAAGGTAGTGTGCTGGGATCGATACACTACCTCTTTACACTTGTGATTAATTAATGGTTAGTCTAGTAGACTAGTATTAATTAATATTAAGGTTTTGTAGAAAAGTTATTAATGAAAAATCCAAAATTCAAGGTGGTTCCAGATGTTACCTTAAAATAATTAGGATGATCAACTTTTCTAAGATTTAACACAGGACAGAACAAAAAAGACTTAACCTAACGCAGGGGTCGAATATAAGATTATTCGTAAATTTTGTAAATAAGATAAGCCAGTTGTTAAGGGTACGGGATAGGATATCAGAGAGCCATAGGGAAAAATCAGAATCGTACGGAGCACTAATAAGCAAGAAAACGAATACGGCAAATATGTGCAGGGAAAGAATATGCGTTGAGTAGAGGGTTAGTGAATAAGCAGTTTAAGCCTTAGTTCGTTCGGCAGCCCTATCTCGTAAGGCTACTTAAGTTGAGGTGAAATTCAAGTTGATGTCTGAAGAGCCACAAACGCCTGTGCAAAAAGCAGCGGTCTACCGACCACTGACCTAACCCAACATACTAACTTTATAAATTTAAAATAACAGCTTATGAACAAAAATTTTAGGTAGTTTTATGATTTACTTAACTATGAATAAACAATGCAAAACATAAAGTTATTAAACGTGAAACTTAGAGACTGTTTCAGGAAAATCAGTTAGCTACCCCAGTTAGAAGTTTTAATGTAAATTACCCAAAAGGTTTGGTCTTCAAATTAAGCGATTATTTAAAAATTGAAAAACAGAACAATGTGAAATTCTAAGAAATTGATGAAGCACAAAAGCCCTTAGTCCAGTCCGTAAAAATTAGAACACTGAGTCAACACACAATAACGAGGACACACGCCCAAAACAAGGTTGAATAACACAATATCTTATATTGATGAATAATTTGGTTTATGTTTAGTTATCTACAAATTTAAGGTGCTTACCATTAATAATTAATGTGTATTCATCTCCAGGAAGTAAGTCATCATTACTTCTTTTAGCTGAATCTCCAGTTCCGCTATCTTTACAAGACGAATGTTCAGAAGTATTATCCCCGAAATGATTAACAATTTTTTCAGTTAAATCAAAAATAATTGGTTCTGGAGGAGTTTTGATAGCAGTTATGGGTCCCATTCTCCGCCGTGTTTGATAAATAATTACAACCCAAACACCAGAAGTTAAAACAGCGCAAGAAACTACAGTTATTATAATAATTCCTAACATATCGCTATAAGGCATCAAAACTGAAAAATTGATAAATTACAATGTTTGTTATATAATACGTAATAAATAAATTACCTGGTTTCACTACTATGGTACTGTAACCCGTTTCAGTTCCCAAAGTGTTGTTCAACTTGCAAGTATAAATTCCTCCATCATTCAGAACTGTATCAACGATGATCATAAGTTGTTCCTCAGCAGTAAAAAAATGTCTTTCAGTTGCTGTAATAGGAACTCCATCTTTTAACCATTGTATTGTTGGTTTTGGAGCACCACTAGCCATGCATTGTATTACAACAGATTCACCAGCTGTTACTTCCTTATCTTCCATAGGTTTAACAAACGAGGGTTTTTCTTCAATGTTTAATGTTGCGTTAGCTACTATTGTGCCAGCTGTATTATGAGCTGTACAGCTATAAACTCCCATATCTGATGGCTTGGCGTTTATTATGAAGAAAACATCATCAGCTGGCATAACTTGCATTCTGCGCTCGCGTGCTGCTGGAAAATCATTTCCACCGTCTTTTTGCCAAGCTATTTCAGGTTGAGGTTCACCGGATGCAGAACAAACTAATCTGGCGGTTGTTCCGGCTTGTACTGTTATATTACTTGGCATTTTATTAAATGTCGGATAAACTGTAAATTAATTAAATTAAATTAAATTAATCACTTAATTAAAATGTAAAATTTAACTTGGGGTATGGTGCAGAAATTATTGAATTAGGTTTAGTTTATTTAATTAAAATTAGTGGTCTTAATAATTAAGTAAAATAAATGGAGGTGGTTTTTGTGACTTAGAAACCTGTTGCTCTTTTACATAACCTTTGCACCTATTTTTAATACAGATACCCCAGATTTAAAATTAAGACATACTTTTAAATAAATTCTGTCGTATGGGTTTATTCAAGAGAAAAATTAAAAAAAATTATTATGGTCAATTTTATTACTTAACACCCCTCTACAGAACGTTTATTTTAAAAAATTATAATAACAAAGTCAGGAGAAATTTTGAATTAAAAAAAAAATGAAAATTTATTAACGATATTAATCTCTGCAGGTGGTAGTGTTGTATCTAAACACCCAATTGTGTATGTAGGATAGTTGTACAGGATGGGGCATGAGAACTTCCTTTTTTGAAAATGAAATAAAAAACTGTACGTTTAAAAATTATTTATTCTTATTTTTCACCTGTCACACAACATGGGAGGTTTAATTTTATACTGTTTTAAAAATAATAACTTGAAAATATTGCTCTCCATTGGCAATACACTAATTCAGTCGAATTCTAAAGTTTCGGTCCACTCTTTAAAGCATGTCGACTGGTATATTGGCAATATCGGCTCCGATGTTATTCTGTAGGTCCTGCAGGGTCCGTGGACTGCCTTTACACATCAGGGATTTAAGATAACTCCAGTTTGCGTCCCCTCCAAGGAAGATAAGCCGCCTGGGAAGGCTTGTATCGAAACATCCATTGAAACCCTGGCGGTGCGAATCTTGCTGAAACCACACATTGTCCAGTTCCATTTTTTTGAAAGCAGGCAAAAAATTCTTCCAGATTATTGTCGAATAACGGTATTAATTCACGGATACAGCACAACAGTTTTCTTGAAAAAAAGTAAGGGCCAATAATCATCGTTACTTTTGAAATTGCACACCCGTGACACGAATGAAGGGGTTTTTCATAAAGTACCCTGGAATTTGTGTCACCTTAATACCCATATTATGTTTGTCACAGCTACTAAGTTGAAAATGAGCTCCGTCAGAGAAGAACAAAAATGCGTCGTTAGGTAAGATGTCAACCAGCCGCTCACATGATCTTTGTCAGGTTACAAAATCACGATCCCTCAGTTGTTGAGTCACACCCATTTTGTTTGGGTTCAAATGGAGTTTATCATGAAGAATTCACGATGAAAACATATAAACATGCCAAGGGCAACTGCATGTTAAGAGCAGAACGCGTGGGAGACCAAGCATAGGTACCCGAACTCGTTAGACATTTTCAGGTGTTGTATCGGTCCTCGGAGGTTCTTTCTTCCTTTTAGACACATTCCTTGTTTTCCTGAAGACATCTACCCACCTTAAAATCGATCAGGAACATGGCCTCGGGTGGTTTGGGTTCAAAGCGACGACGATAGGCAGCTTGCGCACCGCGATGACCGAGTGGTCATTAGAGAAATACGCCTCTATGGGAAAGTCGCGCTGCTTCCTGAACCAAAGCATATTTGCGAATGAAACGGATTGGAACACAAACTTCGCATCTAGCCTCTGTAAATGAGCCCCTTCCACTCCTCTGTGACCACCACTAAATTCACCACACCATTAAAAAACAGGAAGTTCCCACACCCCATATTGGATATAGATTGCATATGTTTGAGGTAGCGGTATTGGACAAGTTTAAATAATTTGAATATTATATCTTTCTAATTTTATTACAAACATGAGTATGGCATGAACCCTATAAAAAAGGTTCCTAAATCATCCACAAAGTGTTGTCATTATTAAAAACTCTACACACCAAAAGAAAAAAGCGCTGTGCGGCGGGTAAAGATGGTAAAAAATAAACATTACCATAAACAGTTTCAAAGTAATATGCTAGTGCTAATTATTAAATCCAAACGATATTTTAAAATAGTAGGTAGAAAATATATAACACCTGCATCCAATGGTTAATGGTTTTTATACTTACTTAAAACGGAAATACTGGATTTTTGTGAATAGGTTGTACCAAAACTGTTTGAAACAACACATTGATACTTCCCGGCATCAGAATGTTGCACTTTGGTTATATTTAAATAAGAAACGCTTTCTGTATTTTTGCCATCAGACGTGGCAACTACAGTAACATCTGCATGATGAAGTTCAACATTATCTTTCTTCCACTGAAACGTCATTTGACTTGGAGAACTAGACATTGCTTTACAGGTTAAAGATATATCTTCACCTTTTAAAGCCATTATTTCAACACCAGGTTCTTCAATTAATCTTGGTTTAGGTAAATCATCTAAAAATAATTTAATCATATAAAAAAAAAATAATTAAAAGTAAACAAGGCACGCCGGAATTGCGGCGAATAAGATATAAAGACGAATTCGGGAAATTTGAAAAAATAATACAGAGAACGTTTTCCCAAAATATTCAACTATCAAAATGTTCAAATTTTACATTAAATCTACCCCCACTTTAGTAACGCCCCATATATAACATCCCGATGAGTGTAATGATTTCTTGATTAAAATGTGTAATGATTGTATGGAATTATTGAAGTTTGACAAATCTGCTTTTAAGAAATCTACGCTACGTCGATTAAGGCAGCAAATTAATTAAAAATTAAAAAATGCATGAAAGCAGGGTTGCCAAGCGGTAAAACGCTGGACTGGCATGCTAGAGGTCCCGGGTTCATATCCGGCACAATTTATAACTAGATTTAAAATTTCTCTCTGGTCCCGTCTGTGACGTAACACCTTTATGTTACTCACATTAAAGACGTAAAAATTAGGCTGAAAATAGACACGAAAGCGAAAACTCTCGCTAAAAAACGGGTTCATACATACAATGCAGGCGGTAATTGCGGCGCATAAGATGCAATGATAAATAATCATAAAACATTGAAAAAATATTAAATTGTTAAAATGTTTAAAAACTAAGCTCTAAAAATTAAAGTAGGTGAACGGATTGGCCGCTGGTTTCTTTGTCTTTAAAATGACTCTACTTACCACATGTAAAATTAGTTGAAGGAACATTAAGTAGAGAATATCCTCTCAACCATTCAGGATAGGTACATACAGTAGTTACGTTTAATTTTTTCAATTTTAAATATTCATAAAACCATTGTAAGTTGCAGTCACATAATAAAGATTTTGTGTTTAATGCAAGGCCCTAAAATTATAATTTAAAAAATGAAAATTATTTCATTAATTTTTAAAATATAATTCTTACTTCAAGAGCAGGCATTTCAGAAAAGGCGTTTCGTTGTATGGAAGTTATATTATTATTGTCCAAATCTAAATATGTGACTTTATGTAGTCCTGTGAAGGCATTTTTGTTAATTGATTTAATATCATTTGAAGCTATATAAAATTTCATTAAGTTTGTAAGGCCTTTAAATACTCCATTTGCATCTTCTATGGTCCAAGAAATTTTGTTGTTGCTTAAATTTCTGTCAAAAAAATTAATTTAACATGCGAGCTTCCACAATTTGATAAATTTTCTTACTTTCATTTTAAAATCATGTGGATTTATTTGTTGTTACCAACTTGTAGGAAGTCATTGAACCTTAAGTCCGATGACTGCCTGCAATGGGAGCCAAACGTGGCAACAAAAAATAAATATACACGACTTAAACACAAAAGTAAGAAAATATACAAAAATTATTATATTTTGCAAACTAAATAAAACTTACAAAATTTTTAGATTTGGCGTGTGAGAAAATGCATTTTCTTCAATAAATGTAATGCTATTATTATTTAAAACAAGTTTTTGAAGGTAAACTAATTCTTTAAATGTGTCCCTCTTAATAGATTTCATACGATTGCATGATAAGTCACTGAAAATAAATAATCATTTACACTAATTTTTGTGTTAAAATTAAATATTATAAACGTACAGGTCAATTAATCCTTTACAAAATTCCCAAGCGTCGTTATCAATGGTATGTATTAAATTATTTGATAACGCTAATTCCTTTAAATTGTCCAAATTGTAAAGCCAACTCTTCCTTATAACTTCAACCAAATTATAATCCAATAATCTAAAATCAAAATTTAATTATAAAACACATTTACTATTATAGCAATTAAATGAATTAAAGCAAAGTAAATACTGCTCTGCTGAAGAAGCTTCTCTATTTACAAATTACGCGAACCGACATAGTTTATCGGCTTGATATTTTGGATGCTTAACAAGCCTTTATAGAAAACCTTTAGGTTAACCACAGTTTTTGTGAAGAAAATTTTACCGTAGGACACTGCGTTTCCGAGATATTGACGAATATTTTTTTCGACATTTTCAGAGCAAAGCGTTGGAAGCAAAATGTGATGGCATTAAAAGTTGTAGTGAATCGTCCCTTTGATTGGTAATAATTTGGAGCTCCACGAATATAGCCAACGTTTTCGAAGATATGAACTTTTAACAATGTACTACTATGGCCGGAAATAATATTTATTAGGGGGCGAATTAAAGCGTAGGAAATTGAATAATTTGTTATAGTACCGATAATCCGACTTAATAAGCAGGAAAATAAATAATTTGTTAATATGTTATGTGCAGGGCATTGGCACCAAACTTCTTGAAGTATTCCAGGAACTTGAGAATCTTAAAGTGAATATTGCAGCCCTCACGGAGACGAAACATAAGGGAAATGATTCAGTAAAGAGTTATTTGCAAATTTATAGTGGTGTCAACAAAGAAAAACGAGCGAAGTGTAGAGTATCTATTGTAATCAGCAAAAAGTGTCAAAAGTGTAAAAATTAATGAGAGTATTATTATAGTCCACATGAGACTGAATGAGCATGATGAAAATATTGTGGGAATATATGCTTTAACTGAGGATGCAAACATTACGGAAAAGCAATCATTTTATAATTAACTGTAGTGGATTCAGTAAACAATAGATGACAGGAAATAATCTTGGTAGGTGACTTCAATGACAGAGTAGGCTCTGGATTCAGTAAACAACAGACCAAAGGAACTAATCTTGGTGAGTGACTTCAACGACAGGGTAAGCTCAAAAAATGATGATGCAGTGAATGCACCTGTGGCAAAATTTACACAATGACGACAAGCGAATACTAATAGAGTTTTATGAGCAGTACCAACTGCGCATAATAAACGGGTTATTTCAACATAAAGATGTACACCGATAAACGTGCACACAACCAGCGCGGCAACTTAAATGGAGGAGCAGAATGTGGTTCTGATCACCACATTGGTAGTATCTGATATCCTAATGCATCATAAAAAAAACCAAAGTAACAGATAAAGATGATCTAGACAAAAGTATATGTATTGATAAACTCAAATACAATCTAGGCAGCATTCCAAAGGACAAGATTTCTTTACAAAATAAGAGTAGCAGCAACTCAAGTCGGTAAAGCATCGACCACCAACAGGAATGTATGAACAACTCAAAACGTATCTCCAAGGGGCCGCATTTGAGGCCCTGGGATATGAAAAGAGATAAACTGATAGACCACCAACTGATTGGTGAAGCACAGGAATAGAGAATCTTGTGGAGGAAAAATAGAGAATCATGTGGAGGAAAAGAAACAACAAACAGCAAATGGCTGATATTAGGAGACGCAGACGATAGAAAGGCAAATGCACCTGTACACCGCAAAATTAACAAAGAACTAGTTAAGTCTAAAAACGAATCTTGACAAAGAAAATGCCAACATATAAACTCACAGCTAAGAAGTACAGAGTCAAAAAAAAGCTTGTAGAACTAATATGCAAGAAATTAACAAGCTAAACCTTATTGTCATGAAAAACTATTATAAAAAATAACTGACGGAAGATTGAGCGGTGTTCCTAATAACGGGTGATTACAATGAACAGATCTGGCGACCTGCCTATCGAACTTATTAAATACGTATTTGAAATATTAGGAGGAATTTTTACCAAATGCTTAACAGGGAGGAGGTTCCATTTGAACGGTAATGAGTTTATATAACATTTATTTATAAAAAAGGAGATCAGCGAAAATTTTAGAGGAATAAGTTAACAAGTTCGACAGGGAGAGTACTAAAGACTTGCCTGGAGCAAGTAGTACATGACTTTAAAGAGCAAAGTGCAGGGAGATTCTGCATTGACAATGTATTCTGTTTAAAACAACTAAGCGAGAAGACCCAAGGTTATGGAATGGAATGGAACAGCGTCCCACTATCGAAATTGCGGGCAGCATTGAAGTTGGAAAATACACTGCCAAACTATGAGACCTAAAATAATTGATAATAATCTTTGTACACTACTTTTTGTGGATGATCAAGTCATTGTTGCACTAGACGAGCATGACTACAGTGATATTTAAACATTATTACAAATTTAGACACTGGGAACTAGAAATTAACTTCAAAAAGACAGAACTATTAGCCTTAGGACTCCAGTGAAATAACATGATAATAAACTCCAAAATAATAACAAAAAACTGTGAAAAATACAAATACCTAGGCGTATACATTTTAAAGGACGGTACCAGTAATGACGATATTGATAACCAGATAAATCAAGTCAATGAGCAATATATCAACTGAACTTAATATTGTATGACAAAATAACTCGAAAGAAAAATTCCATTTATTCCAAAATTGTGGAGAGTATTGTTATCTACGGAAGCATGGAACTAATACTAATGGAAAGATAGGAGCTGTAGCGGCTTTAACGAGTAGGTAATTGAATATTACTTAATAACTTTATTATAGGATCCCTAAGCCGAATTACCGGGAAGAAAATTAAATAATTTTTTTATGGGACCGCCAAGCCGAATTCACGAGTAGGAAATTATTGAACAATTAGTTAAGCCCCAATTCACAATTTGTGCCAAGCAGAATTTGCGAATAAATGGTTAATATTAAGTTGCGTTTTTTTTTCACTTGTTCGAACCGAATAAAAGCATTAGAGGAATTATTTATTTATTAAACTATTTATATACTATTCATATTGGTTCAAAACGCAATCGCGTTAAAATCGAAGTAGGTTGTTTTGTTTTACTTTATGTTAATACTTACAGGGTTTTAATTTTCTTTAATCCGAAGAAGGATCCATCTGGTAAATTCTTAATTCGGTTTCTCCGCAGTTTTAATACAGAAACTTCTTCTAATGATTGAAAGCTCAGAGCTTCGATATTTTCCAATTGATTACGATTCAATTCTCTAAAAATGTATTTCATTTAAATTTAGTTATTATTTAATTCTTGATTTTACATACAACACATTTAAATGCTTCATATTTTCGAAGGTTTCTTTCTGTATCTTTTGTATCTTGTTTTTATTCAGTTTTAGCTCCACTAATTGTGTTAGATTTCGCCATGCTTCACCATCTAGAGTGCGGATATAATTATTATTCAAATTTCTGAAAATAAACAACAAAATTGCAGAAAATTTTAAGTACAAGATACATATATACAGGGACAGACCGGTCATCGTTTTTAACACTTGCCTTCTGGTATTTGCTAGAATAATGTATGGCAAGCCTGTCCCTGCATATGTGTAACAGAAGTATGTAAATATAATAAAAATGTTAACATTATTTTATAAAATAAATATGGGAGGTATAAAAATTGCTTCAGAAAAACATTCATTTACAAAAACGACTCCACTTAAGTGTATAGCAGATTAAGCTAAGGGTTACTTTAGTTTAATATGTTGTTATTATACTGCATTAATATTTTTAAAGTTTTCCCTGCGATAAAAAATAACAAAAAAGTAGGTAGAAAATTTAAGAATCAAGACTCAGTGATAAAAAGGGAGAAATATGAAAAATAAGAGGCGTGAAAAGAGGAATCAAAGGTATTTAGCAAAAAAGAGAATCCGAGGTATAAAATACAAAAGAGGACTAACAGAAAATTCAGAAGCATAACAAAGCTAATGGTGCAGAGAATTGTGCAACACATACGCTCTCTTTCTCTAAGGTGTCTAGAGCAGTTATATTGCATAGAATTGCATCATTAAACAATAGGCTATAGGTCCCTATAACTACTATAGGCACCGTGTAGAAAAGGTTACCTCTTGTACTAAACGGCGATGTTCTAAAGAGGCATAAAAGTTAACAAATTGATTCTTTAATATTAAATTTTATTGTAAATTTATCAGTTCCAAATGAACACAGGTGGTCATTGACATTAAAAGTAAATGGTAGGCCAACTAAAGATAGATCTTTAGATATTTTCTGAAAATCTTTTTGTAAATTCATTAAACAAGTCACTTATTATTGTTTCATATTTCTTAAAATCAGCACATTTCAAGTTTTTTTTTGTGAAAATAACTTTAGTTTGTTTCTAAACGAAGTGATATTTGTATACATATCATAAATAAATTGTCCTTTCCTTGTAATAATACATTAATTGAATTTGGTACGATAGCATATCAACTAGGAAGAAAAGTCGTTCAACCATTGTTCATCTTTTAATTCACAAAATTCATTAAGCTTGTCGTCTTTAACATTTAAGAAGTTAACAATATCATCTAACAAACCATGAAATCGTTTTAACACTTTTGCAAGACTAAGCCACACTGCTTTTTGCTACACTTACAATGATGTCGCGATTCCCGCTTGAACCGAATTAAGCCTAACGCTTACGACGAAGTGTTGTTTTTGTGAGTAATGTCAAATGCCTTAATAATTAGTTGGGTTTTCTTATTTATTAAGCTAGGTTTCTTTCTCTATGTTAGGTATGGATTTTCTCTATTAATGCATTTATGTAGTGTGCCGGATTCGACGTAATCGCGGGCCGGCAGTTGCCCACATTTGCTGAAAACCTTCATTCCTCTTAGCATAGAGCCACCCTCTCAAAAATCTTAAATAGATATTATCATCGATTCTTTTTCAAGAAACACTACTTATATTTCTGGATTTCTGCAAGAGAACAAAGTAAAAAAAAACAACCAATGCAATTTATCGAATTTATTGCCCACTCCAAACTACCATCAAGTTAAACAAACTATTTTCTTTTCAAGGTTTCATTTCACGTTCCTAAGTAGAATTGTTAAAAAAATGCAGGTCTGTATACTTTACAGCAAGGAGCAAACTTTTAAGGCAAAATATATCCCTTACAAAATTTTTTGAGTTAGCATTTTCCTGGAAAGTTTTGATTTAGTATGTAGCTTATAGTTTTTAATATTATGCGCAACACCAGGTTTTTAACAATTATTTGGCTTCTCAATTTGCCCTTGATAAGGTGGAAAATTTTCAAAAAGATTGCTTACATAAATATGTAGAGCCAAAGATAATTAAAACTCTAAACACCACGCATTATGCATATTATCAAAATAAACTCCAACGGAATAGACTGGATACTAAGATAACTAAACTGGAGTGAAATTAGGAGAAAAGAGAAAGGAAACTAACGTGTCACAATAAAGGAATTTGCCTTCTAAGCGAATCTAAGCGAAAAGGCAAAAGAACAACTCAGAGATATACTCGCATACATTGATGTAGAAAATCTTGAATGAGCACACAGGCTGTGGTATGAGTGCTAATTCATAACAAATACAATAACAACACAAATAACACCCAATATGTAAATGAAAGAATAAATAAAAATAAAATTAAGTCTAATAGCAAAATAACAACAAATATAATTGCAATATACGCACCATACAATGAAAGAGGGAACTGAGAAATAGCACAATTTTATGAATGCATCCAAAAACAAGTGAACATAATACCAAAAAATCAGAGAACCAATGGGCGTATAGGAAACGTCGAATACCAGGAATAAAACAAAAGAGTCAATACGAACTTGATAAATAGCATGTTCTGTCTTAAGCAACAGAGAACTTCACCGCAGAGAAATAATAAGATAGATAATAACCTTTATTTGGCATATTTAAATATTCTTCTCAGAGACTCAAACCGGAACCAAACCGAAAACCGGAGTTAACCGCTATTTTGCTTGAACCGAAAACCTGAACCGGAACGAAAAAATAGGAATTGCGCTAACCGGAACTGTAACCGGAACGAAATTTTTTTCCGCTAAAATCGTTCTTTTTCGTTCCGGTTCAGTTCCGAATTTTTATATTTTTCTTTTATTTGATAAATTGCTAATATTGCAAATTTGTAAGCCTAATATGAAATACCAT
>JARJDX010061046.1:0-11251 GCA_030264735.1 Gymnusa sp. GC000175 | reverse complement strand
TTCTGTGATAATATTGCCTAATTAAAACTAATAATTGTAAATATATATGCCGCAGGCAAATGATATTTTTTTTGGCATATAGCTTGTGACTAGGTAAATACTAAATGCGCTGCCTGTGGAAATGGCGTGAGTTAATATTTAATTACTATTTGACTAAATTATTGTAGGACAAATAATATATAAAATATATCTCGTTTGTGCTATGATCATAATCTATATTTTTAGTTATTACTTGCTAAAATATTTTACGCAGAACTTATATTTGAAAAAATTTGGCTCCACTCTTTATCATTATATTAGCAACTTTAAGCTGTTCCGATTATCTTAAAAATATTCACATTAGAACAAACAATAAATATAGGTGATGCTTACTTATTTGAATTCAAACAGAACGATAATTATTTCAGGTTATTTCGTTGTACTTACTTGTGCAGCGACACATTTCCAGTTGAATCGGGCTTTATCCCGCAAAACATGCACTCGAACACCATGCTAATTAATGTATTTTTTTATACAATAAATTAGAAAAAGAAATTATATTTATTATAAGTATTTTTATATATTACTTTATATTTCTTAGCACACTGTAAACTTACACTGGTTATTTAAAATGTATATTGTATAAATTACTTATATTTAAAATTTTTTATCAACTAGCAAAATTATATTATAATAAAGTGCATTTTAAATATCGCGGCTGTCACAAAACCTCAGGTTTTACCAAGATGGCGGCGCTCAATTGGGAACGCACCTAGCGGCTGAAGCCCAATCCAGTGTTATATTCAGATCAGTGGTTCAGACCTGTCGCTTTTTGCTCCGCTGTTCCTTCACTTTAAGTACTTCTTCGTAGATTTGGTTCAGGCCAATTGTCAATCTTCTAGCGATGGTGATGCTGGTCTTTCTTCGTAGTAAAGCGATTTTACATATTGCTTACATATTTTCTGAAATGAAGGAGTCTGAATTTAGCAACAACTGGGTTATGGTCAGAATTCTCCAGGATATGTCCTAACCGATTTTATATATTTTTTTAGATCTTGGTTAGTCAGTATAAAATCGAACTGTTTTTTATAAGATCGTCTTTTTTGTCTGCAAGGCATAGCCGACTTGCATTATGTTTAAAGAATGTGTTAGCTATTAATAAGACGTTTTCATTGCACTGAGCCAATTTGTCTCCTTTGCAGTTTTGTTTACCGAGGCAGCATAATGTCGCCTTCAGCACCGCGCGAATCTTGGTGGTAAAATCTTCTAGTATAAAAATTATTTTTTATTTTTTGTGACTCGTATAAGTTTCTCAATGTTGTTGTAGAAATCTTTAACTTCTATGTCGTCGAAGCATTCACTTGAATTATATTCATAATTTGGTGAGATGTTTGCAGTCTTAGTAGCATACCACCTTTAGAGGTATGGAATCTTCCACTGTTTTGCCGATATCTAATATCATAAGCGATGCTGACTATCATCTAATCTCTTCGATTAATAAATATATACTTGTTGCTTTTGATGAGTACCACATCTGACCTCGCTCAGTCTCAGGATGTTTACATTCATTCTTATTTTTTTAGTTCTACATTTATAAAATTAAGTTACCTACAGGTAAATTTTTCTTCCTTAACATTCAATATAAAAATAAAAGTATCCCTATTAAAGCAAAGTTTGTATAGTGTCCAGCATTTTCTTGAATATAATATGAACATAGACTTGCAATAATAACACCTATATTTTTAGCCAAAATTTAGTCTACTACATAATGTGCATTTAAAGTTGTAATTTTAATAGTTTTTTTTTGAATTGTCTAAGGTCTTTGTGGACATCCTGCATATTTTGAGGATGTTACTCCATTCGTTTATAAACTTTTGGAGTTTAAATTAGTTTAGAGTTAATCAAATAGTAGACCACAGACTGAATTAGACTTTGTAAATTATATATGTAGTTTACATCTGAATTACATCAAAATAATTTTATATTTTTAGGAATTTCACTTTAATTATTTCTTCCAAATATTTAAAATAAAATTCCTTTTGTCACAAAATTAAACATTTTTTCTTTATATTGCTTTTTTTTCCCCAAACATTAACAAAAAATCGCTTTGCTGCTTTTGAAATTTATTGCAAATTTAATATAGTAGAACATTTTTGGACTTTTCATAAATCTCATATTTTTTAACTTAATAATAAAAAAACATATTAAGCGTCTTGCTTAATAGATTTCAGCTAAAAATAATTTGATTATATAATTTCTGTGTAATATGGTTTTAATCGCTCATTTTTAACCAAAACATTATTAAGATTTTTTTTTTTTTTGATAAATTTTAACATATTTTTTAATTTGCTACTACATCTTAAATGGTGGATGATCTACTGTCAACTTTGTTCTTTCTTATAGGCGCCAAATCGGATTTTTACATTTTGAATACTTTTCTAAGTATGATGATGTATTTTACTAGATTATTTCAAATTATTCATTTTGTGGGAAGTGTGCTTTCGTTTTAACATTTTTGTTTCAAACAAAATTGCGACAATTTGGTTTAAGTGCCTTTGCGTTTACTCTATAACAAAATATTTTTGTTACGGTCCTGTCTTTATTCTAATAAGGCTTTGGTATTGCAGAGTTTAACAAATAGAGGGAAATAAATTTCGGTCCAGATCAGGTGAGTGATCCGGTGTTGACTACTTGGAAAGAAAGGATGAAAATTAACGGTCTCTCAGTGAACGACCTTCAATGAAAGAAATTCTCTTAACTTCACTAATATATGTGACCCTAATTGTAAATGTAATGTATCAATTTTATTTTCAATTATTAGTTTATAAATGTCAAATCTCTAGTGGTTTTATCAAAATTCTATCGTTTTTATGGTATTTTAAAGCCATGAGCTCATCCATTTATGTCAGTTTAACATTAAAACACGTTAAATTTTTGTATCGAAATTTAGGCGATAGAATGTAAAATCTTTTTACATTAAATAATTAATAAACATGAGTTTCTTTTCTCTTTTTCTGTTGTTTCATTGGAGGTAAAGTGCTAAGCGATAATAATAATAATTGCCAGTGGTAATTTTAGGCCTCATGGTAACTTTGGAGATTAAGTCAAACAGTAAAGTTTTTTTTGTTGCTATTGAAAGCAATTTTAATTGATAAATTGTCGGTGGTAAGCATTTTAACTTATCTGTAGGTAATTAATTTGATATAGTTAATTAAGAGTGTACCCAGGTTTAGTGCGTCTTGAGGGCACGAGATATTTTTTTTAATTACGAATTAATCTTTAATAAACCCTTTTGCTAGTAGTAATAAAAATTCAAGCACTTTCACAACCTTTGGTTGCTTTAATGTTGTTAAAATTTCAGTGCGTTTCCGACACGAAGATTACTTTAAAATTTCCCACTTTTTCTATAGGTTTAATGTCGGTTAACCTTTTGTGTGGGTAATTCATTAATTAATTTTTTTACTAATTAGGCATACGTTATTTTTAAGTTATGATCTGGCTAAATAAAAATTGCTTTAAATTGTTGTAAGGGTATGTATTCCTTATTTTTTGCTAATTTAGTAAATTATTTGCTTTAGTATCATTGCATTTTTTTTACTTTTAACATTTGCTAACTGCTTTGTACTGTTATTAATAATAATTAATTTATTCTGTGGCTAGCTTGCTGGCTAATTATTTTGTACAATTTTTTATAAACACTGGTGACATCTCCGAGAAGACGAGCATTGGTTTAGAAACTCCAAACACTATAAGTTTCTCCAATGGGGGGGGGATTGCTTCCCATCACCATCACCATCTGGATCTAAAGTCTTGAAGTCATTGACGTGTCAAGGAGTTAATAGTCTGCGAGCTCGACCAGTGGGAGAAATCCAGGCACATTTGTACCACACTAGAACACCGAAACGAAGCAGCAGTATAAGTAACACATTACTCCTATTTAAATTTAATTATTTTTGAATTCGAGGAAATTTTTCGGGTATGCAACCCAACCTTTTCAAAGGGTAGTGGAGAAATAAAATACCCAAGCTAAAAATGTATTATTCTTACAGGTTTGGGGTTGGAGTGTTGGGTTCCTCATCATGATTATCAGCCGTTTTTGTCCCATTTTTGGGCAAATGCCTCCCCTATGTATCTCCAGACTATTCTATCTTCTGTGCCCCTGCAATCTCAACGATGTCGTCCTTCCATCTGGTTTTGGGGCGACCAATACTTCGTTAGGCACCTTTTCGAGGTCTCTATACAGTTGCCTTCTTGGACCATTGGAGTTTGTCCAGTCGTTTGTCCGCCCATATGCCAGTGTAATGCCCCCCATCGATCTCTCCATCGCTCTCTGTAAAACTCTCATTTTTTTTTCATGGTATTCTCGGTGAGAGTCCACGTTTCACATCCATACGTAAGAGTTAGCATGATGCACTGTTCAAAAACTCTAGTTTTGAGATGTTGAGGGTAGTTACTTTTAAATACATTGTGGAGTTTTCCGTCCTAAGCGAGTTTTTTTCGTCGTTCTATTTCGGATGTTTGAGCGTCTTTTCCAAAAGCGAGAGTGACCAAGTCGGTGATCACTTCCTGTGTTGAATCGATGTAGTACAGTGACGTTATTTACCTTGGTCTTGTTGTTAATAATGATGAAATTGATCTCATTTCTCGTTCTATCATCCGGGCTTTCCCATGTTTATTTTCGGCGGTTTTTCTTATTGAGAAGGTGTTCATACATCTGAGTTTGTGTTGTTGCATGAATGAGATTAGTATTTGCACACGGTTGTTTCTTTTTCCAATTCCGTACTTTTACAAGCAATTATCGCCCTTCTTTTGCTTGCCTATCTTACTGTTAAAGTAGCCAATTATAAGAAGGTAATATGCTTTATTCTCAGTGATTGCCTTCTAGATTTCTTCGTATAATTGCTTAACTTCTTCACCAGGGTGTGCGGATATGGGGGCATATACTTGAATCACTTTCATACTCATACCTTTGTGATATTCAGATGTTTAGATGTGCAACTCTTAGGGATATTGCCGCAAATCCCCCTATGTAATTGGACCATTTTTGGATAAATCCAATTCCGTTGCTAGCTGTATCCTGTGTCCCCTTGTAATAGAAGAGATTGTTAGATTCTAATTTAATCAGATCCTCGCCCTTTCTTCTAACTTCTTTAAGGCCAACGACATCCCAGTTGATATGTCCTAATTGCTCTTTTAATTCGACTAGCCTATCACCTATAGAGAGATTCCGAGAGGCAGACTGATCATCAGTACATCAGTGTGGGATTCTGAACTGGGAATTTGTTCTAAAATTTGACATGATCATAGAGGGGTTTTTGACATCTTACGCCGCGCTTGTCGGGCGTGTTAGCCGCCAAATCTGGGTACAGACGCTACGGTGTACATGTTGGTCCGCGGGAGGTATTTGATTTTCCTCATACCACTCATATTCATTCAGCATTCCCCTATCCGCCACCCGGGGACGCGCCCTCTAGGGGTTTCAAGTTTCCCCGTGTTGGGTTGGTAAATAACTATTTAGTTAAGTCCCGAAAGAGTCGAAAATAAAAAGGGGAGTTTCTATTTTAATTAACAAAGAGAAAATTACTAACTGGACACCGAAACCATTTTAACGGTTAACCTAAATTAAAAGTTTAAGAGAAGAATAATTTTTTTACTACCCTAGACCACTAATTACGAAAACGGGTCACGATGAGGAAATAATCATACTGGGAGATCTCAATGGCAGAACAGGCGCCCAAATAAAAAACAACCTAATTGGTACTTTTGGGGTTAATACCACCAATGATAATGAACAAGAGATTATTGCCATGTGTTAAGCGCACGACCTAAAAATAGAGAATAGGTTCTAGATGTATAATGAAATACATCGGTACACATGCGTGCATTACCCTTAATCTAAAATCAATAATTGATTATCTTATTTTGAAGCAAGAATCTAAACTAAAAGTAAATTATGTAAGAGTACACGGAGATGTGCCATGCGGATTCAACTATATTATCTTATTATCTAAAAGGAATAATACGCAACCCAGCAAATAGAGATATACAAAACAAAATAGAAACAGAAAACAGCACGTGTCACACAACCTTGCAAGCTTAACCCAAGATAGCATAAAATATCTCTACAATAGCCGATTAAACCAGAAAATGGTGAATCTGATATTCGATACAGTTACGGAGAGTAACAGAATGCAAGAAGGGAGATGCTGAAGTGGCAATAGGAAAAAAAGTTCGAAATGTTGATACACCAGAGAAGTAAAGTCCAAAATTAGAAAGATAAATATCTACAGTAGATCTCAATTTAAAAACCGAAATTAGATATTTATGCAAGTGAAAAAAAAAAGAAAGTTAATAAACTGCAACAAAAGTTTAGTTTGTGATAAAAAATATAAAGAAATAAACACTTGCAGAAGGGCAATATAAGCAAGAAGGCCACTTTGTAAAAACATTAAAATCCAACGAGACCGTACATTTTATTATTAAAATAGTTTCAAAAGGCGAGTGGGTAAAATACTACAAGAAAATCCTTACTTAAGTCTGACCGGAATTTATGTCACTAAAGTGGGCAAGAGAGGTTGGAGAACCAGTAATAATAGCAAAGGAATCAGTTACGAAAGCAGCCAAAGAATTAAAAAGTAATAAGTCACCCGGACCAGAAGGATTATAGGCTGAAGTAATTTATAATGGGAGGAAACAACTTTTTAACAGCGCAGCCACACGTTCAATAAATGGATAATTGCACGACTATTATCAGACTCGACTTGTGGAATAAAGCTAAGCGACTAACTTTCGAAAAGTTTTCAAATTAGCAATGGACTCCGCCAAAGAAGTTGCTCATCCCTCACGCTGTTTAAGTTAAGATGACATGAAATACAAGAGTCCGAAGCTTATAATAATATACATGATAGAAAATGAAACTGAACAAAGAAAAGACTAAATATCTGTTTATCGGCGAAATATTAAAAGATTTTAATTTAAAGAACCACCCCGGCTAAAAGATATATTAACACCATTAATAAAACTAATATATTATACGGATGCGAAACGCAGATAACAACTTAGCCATTCAAAGGTAAAGTAGCAGAAATTGAAATGAACGACATAAGGAGGTCACTGAGGATATCAGAAATGCATAGAATCAGGAAGGAAACATTGGACTTAAAGGAAACCTAATATATAAAAATCAAATATAACAGTTAATATGGTACGTCCATATTCAGCATATAAAACAAGCAAGGTTTTTAAAACTAAAACTAGCTCTTACATGATAATCACATAAAAAACTCAACTTAAAAACCGAAAAAAAATGGAAGGATAGCAAAGACTAGAAAGTATTATATGATACCTTTCTTAGAGACTATTTTGAACAATTAGTTATTAATCCTACTGGCGTTCTAAAGCAACACCTTTTTAAAACCTCAGATTAGATGGTTGAGACAAATGTTGTGTTCAGTAAGAAATGTTCCTTTATTATTCAAATAACTCTATGGAGTAAATTCTCTTAGTACATGTACATGAATCAATGTTTGTACTACCCAATAAACACATTTACTAAGCGCATTTGTGGTTGTCGTTAATGTTTATGGGGGTTTTGAAAAGATAAGATATGTTCATTGTACCAATTCAACATCTCCAAAATGTTTAATTTTCACTTAACCCCTTTTATTAGATTTTAAAGTTTTTGTTCATCCAGACCTATTACATCAGAAACCTTCAAAAAATTACTCGATAGTCATCATATCCAGAATGAAGAACTTGTCTTCTGCAGTTTACAGTACTTGATCATTGTAGTTCATCTTCGCCACAATTTCTTTCTGAAAACCAAAAGATTGCGGCGGACCAAAACATTTGCTGTTATTAAAAAGTTGCAAAAATTTACTGTTTACATTACAGATTACACGGTTTATTATAATTATTTGCTTTAGACTAGAAGTACAACAAATTTGTAGCACATTCCTCCTTTTTTAAGAAAATTTCTTGCTAAAATTCGCAGAAGCATATAGACCTAGATTTAAAATAAAACTAAGTTCTTAAAATATCGTATATAATAAAAATGTTGACTTTATTCCCAAATGAATAATTTGACATCTAAGCCAAAATGTTAAACCAAATCATTATTTGTACCAAATCGTATCTGTTGCCAAAAGAACACAGTTGTTTTGATTAAAAACGTACATTTTTAACAATTTTTGATTTCAAACACATTAACTAAATAAATAAAAATGTTTTTTATTTATTGGGTAGCATGGAAAATGCAACTATGCTCAAATTTAACTAATTTCGTGTTTCTTAAGATAGTCGAAAATAGTAAATTTTATATTTGTTTGGTGCGCCAAGTGACCCGGCGTTCAGTGAAAGTGTTACATTTTATTTTACGTTTAAACAACTTACCTGCTTAATCTATTGACTCTTTCGCCTATGCTTTGAAACATGACGAGACCTAGGGGTATACCTATCATGGCATAACACATAGTGAAAAGTTTACCAGCTATGGTGCTGGGTGTGGAGTGTCCATAACCAATAGTGGTGAGAACGGTGGTTGCGTAGTAAAAGGCACCAGCAAATTTCCATTGCCTTCCAGCCCGGTGTGGCTCCGACTTTAACACCACCGTCTCCATTATTCGGAAATCATCGTCACTTATGTTGTATTTTCTTCGGACGATTGACTCAATTTCTAAAAAAACATAAGAAGAGTTTTTATTATGTAAATATTTAAATATACATTGCAGATATTTTATCTCCGGACACAGGGTATGTGAATTTCGGCTCTAAGAAGCGTCAGATAATAAGATAATATTAATAATAATAATAAAATTAATAATAATAATAATAATATTTGTCGTAAGTGCCAAACAGCAAGAGGGTTAAAATACGGAAAGAAAGAATCAAGAGTAATATTGAGGAAATATGAAAGGCTAAAGAAGGTGGAATAATAGGTCTGCGTTTAGTTCACCATACACGCAAGAAAAATGGAATAAGGCAGAGGAATTGACACAGATGACGAATTTAAGGTACAACGATAGTAGATAATGGCAAACCTTATGGAAAAGGCTGAAACAAGCTTTAAAAAAGCAAACTAAAAAATGATAAATTAAAAACTTACTTTGTACAAAGAGAGTTTAAAAAACAATAACGAAAGACTTCATGATAAAGAACGAAGATATGATGAATGAATTCGAACAAATGAGAAAAACTAACGAACAATTTAAACAAATGAGCAAAAAGCAAATAAGACGAAATGACAAATAAAAATAATTTTACATTGCAAAGTTTTGGAGATGATAAGCAAAAACAATTTGAAGTGGCATTTTTAATCATGTGAAAAGTACTAGCCAACCTTATGGAATTTAAACCAATGAATGGAAAAAAGGCATCCTAGGAATAAAGCAGAATTACCCTGCTCTCGGTAATAAACTTATTGGCCGATAAGGAAACATGAATGTTTATCCCACTTTCAATTATGGTGGTATGAAGTCTTTGCGTAAGATGGATTTGTAGAGATGTGTTAGAAAGGTGATACCTTCATCTGGTAGCTCACTCAGCGCCTTGGAGGTTATTAAATCATAACCAGGGGCTTTAGTGTGATCTAGTTTCGTAATGATAGAGATCGCTTCTTTTTGTGATAATGCTAAGTCAAGGGACGGTTTCTGAGGTCGGCTACCTTCATCAGGATTGGGTGAGATTACTGATACTCGATATTCAGCGAAGGATTTGGCCTTTTCAGAATTGTTTCTTGCCCAAGTTTGTTTGATCCTGCGTATTGGGGGTTCGTCAGAGATGTGATGTTCGAGTCTTCGAGACTTTCAAAGTAAATAATTTGTAGTACGATGTACATTTGTACAGAGTAATCCCTATCCCAAGTTACTAGGCGCTTGAGTTCAGCTGTAAAAAAGTTTACTAGGGTTTTGTCTTTTGGTTTCTTCGTTTGTTGCCATATTTGGGTATGGGTATGGTAGTTATCCGAGGGTTTGGGATTGTTTGTAGGTTGATTATTAGGGATATGGTGCATACATAGAATTTCAGAAAGTCTGAAAGGTGGTTTCAGAATCTTCGTTAATTTGTTACCCCCTTACTTTTTATTGACATCAGTTTTGAGCTTTTCCATTTTTGTCCACTGCTGGACATACGCCTTTTTCATACTCGTACAATGTTCTGTCCCATACTTTCTGATACTATTTCTTTACGGCGGTGTATCAGGGACACTGCTGTGATTCATCCGTATTTTTTTAGGACGTACGAGTCATCGTTGGTTTGTTATTGGATGCACAGTTTTGTTGATACATCTTGTTGGTTCCTGCCGTAGCAAGTGACCTACCCAAACTACAAATCATGTATGATTGATATTTAGTAAGCCCAAAGTTTGACCAAATAACATTTTCCAAGAAGATTTGCCAAAATATTAGAAAAATTTGTGATATTTGGAATAAAATATTTCATTAAGAAAAACTTATATATGTCGAACATCGGGTAAAAGAAAGGGCATTTACCAGGGGTGTCGCTTAAAAGTCACGTAAAGGCTGGAAGAGAAGGTTTATTAGTTGAGAATTTTCATTTTTTCAATTTGCAAATTTAAGTAATTCATTGTTGTGTAACAAAACAAAAAATTTTATAGTCATGTTACTTTTTAAATATTCTTGCATTTCACAGCATGGAGGCAAAATAATTTCCTGTTCTCGTATTCAGTAGAGGTTACTTACGAGCGAACAGCGTTAGATAGTTCTCTTTTCCCATGAGCTTGCGAGTTGTGACGAGATAAAACGTGTGTTTCCTTGTGCCGTGATATCTTCAACCTCTGATTCGTAATGTATCGTCAAATATTTATTATAGGTTGTAATTTCAAAACCCTTTGGCTGGACTCATTTGAATTTAATTTATTTGCATGTAATTCGCTATTTAATTCATTTTTCCCTGACGCCATTTTGATGAAACAAATTCTTTTTAGCACGCGTGTAAAGATTTTTTTTTATCGAGTCAAGTGTAAATTTGTTTTTTTTTTACTTTCATTTAGTTTCATTTAGGAAATCGAGATTTTTGCGGAAATATCCGTATTTGACCACCCTCATTCAGAAAAACTTATTTTCAAAGTAGTGTCTGTCTGTGCCCTTTCTACAACCAACCGGAAGTGGTAGTTTATTGGTTAAGTTTTTCGTTTTTTTGCAAATATTTTAAAAACTATCAAGTTTGTGAAAAAAAACATAAGAGTACATGAATGTTTAGAATTAAATATGCAACAAATTTTGTTGCTAATTTTTATTCAAAATTTAACAATTAG
>JARJDX010061004.1:0-12009 GCA_030264735.1 Gymnusa sp. GC000175 | reverse complement strand
GGAAGGCCTTTCAAGGCGAAATATAAACTTGTCAATCATATTAGGGTGCACACTGGAGAAAAACCGTTTCCCTGCCCTTTTCCCGGATGTGGAAAAGTCTTCGCCAGGAGTGAAAATCTCAAAATTCATAAAAGAACGCATACAGGTAAGTGGATATCTTCCAAAATTTATTCCGTCGGTGTGATATAACAAGAAATGTACTTGTAACGGTTGTACGCAAGCAAAAACACGAGATTATGGAATAATGCTATGTACAAATAAAATGTTTTCACGTAGAAGTACGTTTTTCACGGTTGGTAAAATATGTAACGAAAAATGCGTCACGAAAAGTGTAACGAAAAATGCGTCACGAAAAGTGTCACATTTTAAGAACTTTTTTGTTTAGATTTTTAAATGAAAGATGTGAAAAAATTATATTATCCCTAGATTAATTTTCAAGTTAAAAATTATCCTTCAAAATTTTTAAAATTATTCTTCCAATAATTATTTTTTTGTTAAAGTGTTAAAAATTATCCTTTAAAATATTATGAATTGTCCTTTGAAATATGTATTACAAATTATTATTAAAATTATTAGGATTTAAGCTTCAAAATATTAAAAATTGTCCTTTCAAAATATTTTTTTTGTCAAAATGAAAAAAATATCCTTGATATTTTTGTAAATTATCCTTCCTAATATTTAAATATATAAATAATTCTTCAAAATATTAAAAATTATTTTTTAAAAATTTTATAAATGATCTTTCAAATGATTTAAAATTATCTTTTAAAGTATTAAATATTATCCTTAATTTTTTTTAATTATTCTTCAAATGGTTTAAAATATTTCTTCATAATATTAAACACTCTGTGAATGAAATTATTCAAAATGTTTAAAATATCTATCAAAAATTAAAAATATCCCTCTAAAGGTTTAAAATATCTGTCAAAAATAAAAAATATTCTTCAATACCATTACCATAACTGTCAAAAATACAAAATATTGTTCATATCGTTTAAATTATATGTCAAACTTAAAAATTCATTTTCATAAACAATTAAAATATTTGTCAAAAATTTAAAGATAACCCTAAAAATGTTTAAAATATCTTTAAAAAATTTAAAAACATTAAAAAAATCTATTAAAATGAAAAATTTTATTCAGAAATTTTAAAATAACTGTCAAAAATTAAAAATATTTTTCAAACGTTTAAAATATCTGTCAAAAATAGAAAATATCTTTTAAAACGTATAAAATATCTGTCAAAAATTAAAAATATCTTTCAAAACGTTGAAATAACTGTCAAACATTAAAATTGTCTTTTAAAACGTTTAAAACAACTGTCAAAAATTAAAAATATCTTTCAAAACGTTTAAAAAACCTGTCAAAAATTAAAAAATATCTTTCATCTAAACGTTTAAAATAACTGTCAAAAATTAAAAATATTTTTCAAAACGTTTAAATAAACTGTCAAAAATTAAAAATATCTTTCAAAACGTTTAAAATAACTGTCAAAAATTAAAAATATCTTTCAAAACGTTTAAAATACCTGTCAAAAATTAAAAAATATCTTTCATCAAAACGTTTAAAGTAACTGTCAAAAATTAAAAATATTGTTCGTAAAGTTAAAATTATCCGCCGAAAATTTAAATTCATTTTATATATATCAAAAATTAAAAATATCCTTTAAAACATTTAAACCTTCTGTTATAAAATAAAATTATCGTTCAAAACGTTTAAAATATCTCTCAAAAATTAAAATTTTTTTAAAACGATTAAAACATGTCAAAAATTAAAATTTTCTTTCGAAACGTTTAAAATGTCAGTGAAAAAATAATCTTGAAAACGTTTAAAATATCTGTCAAATAAAAAATGTCATTTAGAAAGTTTAAAATATCTGTCAAAAATATCTTTCAGAACGTTTAAATAACTGTCAAAATTTAAAAATATTTTTCAAAACGTTTATAATTACGTGTAAAATTAATAATATCTTTTAAAACGTTTAAAATAACTGTCAAAAATTAAAAATATTGTTCGTAAAATTAAAATTATCTGCCAAAAATTAAAATTCATTTTATATCTATCAAAAATTAAAATTATCCCTCAAAACATTTAAATTGTCTGTTATAAAATAAAATTATCGTTTAAAACGTTTAAAATACCTGTCAAAAATTAATAAATTTTTTTCAAATGATTAAGATATGTCAAAAATTAATTTTTTTCTCCGAACCGTTTAAAGTGGCAGGAAAAAAATCTTGAAAACGTTTAAAATATCTGTCAAATGAAAAATATCATTTAGAAAGTCTAAAATATCTGTCAAAAATTTAAATTAACCTTCAAAATGTGAAAAATATCTATTAAGATTAAATTACCCTTCGAAACATTTAAACTATACGTCATAAAAAATTTAAAATATCGCTTGGAACGTTATCTATCAAAAATTATTTTTGTTTTTTAAACGATTGAAATATGTGTCAAAAATTAAAATTTTCCTCCGTAGCGGTAAAAATATCTAAAAAAAAAAAATAATATACCCTTGAGAACATTTAAGTTATCCATCAAAAATTTAAATTTATCTTCAAAGCGATTAAAATATTTATGCTCTACTCTACATTAAAAGTTGGTAAAATTATCTTCATAAAATAAAACAAAGATAAATTCCAGAGACATTACATCTGTCATTTTGAACAGCTGATAAATGATGAATGATTACGTTTCTGTCAAAGTTGATATATATCTCTAAAATTCGTAAACGAAAGTCTTGTGGAGACCACACCTCCATTTTTTAAATTTTTGCAAATTGTCATAAAACAATATTATTTGAAAAGAGAAGAGCGTTACAGCGTCTTAAAGTGAAAAATGTTTTATTCAAAAATTCAACAAAAATAAAAGTTTTTGTTTGGATTTGCACAACTTTTTAAATTTTTGTCAAATGTCACGAAATAAAATTACTTAAAACAAGGATTAAATTCTGCGCGATATATTAAAAAAATATATAATGAAAAAATAACGAACAGAAATTTTTTTTATTTCGACTTGCTTAACTTTTCAAAATTTTTGTCTATTGTTATGAAACAAAATTATTTGAAAAGAGGATTAAATTCTGCACCATGTTATACCAAAAAAATGAGTTTGCATGCACATTTTTAAGTTACAGCGTCTCAAAGTGAAAAATGTTTTATTCAACGTTTTTACAAAAAGCGCAAATTTTCATTTGGACTTGCATAACTTTTTTAAATTATCGTCAATTGTCCCAGAACAAAATTATTTAAAAGGAGCATTAAATTCTGCATCATATAATGTAAAAAAATTGAGTTTTTATGCACAAATTTTAAAAGTCACAGCGTCTCAAAGTGAAAAATGTTTTATCCAACGTTTTTACAAAAAGCGCAAATTTTCATTTGGACTTGCGTAACTTTTTTTAAATTATCGTCAATTATCCAGGAACCGAATTATTTAAAAAGAAGATTTAATTTTGCATGATATAATGCCAGAAAGTAAAGTTTTTATGCACAAATTTTTAAGTTACAGCATCTCAAAGTGAAAAATGTTTTATCTAAAGTTTTTACAAAAAGCGCAAATTTTCATTTGGACTTGCATAACTCTTTTAAATTATCGTCAATTATCCTAGAACAAAATTATTTGAAAAGAGGATTAAATTCTGTATCATACAACGTAAAAAAATTGAGTTTTTATGCACAAATTTTAAACTTTTAAGCGTCTCAAAGTGAAAAATGTTTTACACAACGTCTTTTGTATAAAGTACAATTTCATTTGGACTTGAATAACTTATAACTTTTTTAAATTATCGTAAATTGTTCTGTAACAAAATTATTTAAAAAAAGGGTTTAATTTTGCGCCATATAAGGCCAAAACGTAAAATTTTTAAACCCAAATTTTAAAGTTACAGCATGTTAAAGCAAAAAATATTTTTTGAACGTTTTAAACGATAAATTTTTATTTACAATAAAACTTTATACAAAATTTAAATAATATTTTGTAATATTTTGCGGTTTTTCCTAGTAGTACAAGCAAAATATCTCAGCTTTAGGTACATTAGTGCCTTTTCGACTCTAACGCTAACGTTATTCCACCCATTGTCTGAAATACCTGGAACTATTTTTATTACGACTCCTAAAAGTGCCTCCTTTTTACCATTTCTGAAATGATTTGTGATGCAAGTAATGGACATAGATTCCTAAAAACGAAAGAATTATTAACTTTAGCCCCATTGTCTAGCAAGGACATAAAAAAGGAAGCGGTCGTTATATCGATTTACATTTACAAATGAGACCATTCCTAAACCAGAAAATTTATTTTTTCAAATCGCTCGAACCTAATCTAAATCAGTTCCGAACTTTCTTCCAAATCCTGATTTTGTTTAAAAGAATTTAAATCGCTTTAGAGCAGCGGTTCCCAAACTGTAAATCGCGACCCAGAAATGAGTCGCTAAATAATTTTTATTTTTTGTGTTGCATTGAAAATTACAAAAATTCTTTCTTCTATAACGTAATATTTTTTAAAATTTTATTAAATCACAGTGGTTCCCAAACTGTGGATCGCGAGCCAGAAGTGAGTCGCTAGATAATTTTTATTTTTTGTGTTTCGTTAAAAGCTACAGAAATTCTTTCTTCTAATATTTAATATTTTTCAAGACTTTAATAATTAATTTTAGAGCAGTGGTTCCTAAACTGTCGATTGCGATCCAGAAGTGAGTCGCTAAATAATTTTTATTTTTTGTGTTTCGTTAAAAGCTACAAAAATTCTTTTTACTAAATCCTAATATTCTTTAAGACTTTATTAAATCACTTTAGAGCAGTGGTTCCTAAACTGTGGATCGCCACCCAGAAGTGAGTCGCTATATAATTTTTATTTTTAAGTTGCGTTTATAGCTGCGGAAATTCTTTCTTCTAAATCCTAATAATATTCAAGACTTTAATAAATCACTCTAGAGCAGTGGTTCCTAAACGGTGGATCGCCTCACTGAAGTGAGTCGCTAAATAATTTTTATTTTTAAGTTGCGTTTATAGCTACGGAAATTTTTTCTTCTAAATCTAATATTCTTTAAGAATTTAAATCGTTTTAGAGCAGCGGTACTTAAACTGGGGATCGTGCCCCAAAACGAGTCGTTAAAAATATTTTTTTGAGTTGCCTTTGAAGCTACAAAAGTTGTTTTTCTTATTTTTTTTTGTATTAAAATTTTTAAAATTTTGTTCGCAATGAAAAAGTGGGGGGCAATAAATATTTTTAAAGCTTTAAAAATTATAAATTAATATGGACTATAATGGACTATAACAGTCCAACGATGTCATTGTCTCAATCTATAAATTCTACCCACTCAGGGAATAGTTTTGTTTTTCACCGTTAGATGTCTCTGTTGTGTCTGTTGCTTGAAAACTTGGTGCCCACGGGTTAAAAATTGTTGTTAATATTTTGACATGGAGATGGACCAAAATTACACATCCTTGGCAATCAACGGTGATTCTCAAACTTTTTCTGGGGAGACCTATTTTCTAATGAAAGTGGAAGTCGAAGCTTTTCACGAACTTCTGGCTAACGGCCCGTAAATCCTTTAGGATTAAGTTTCATTAATCCTTTGACTGATAAAGACGTATTTGCGCCCTATTTTAAATTAAACCGAAAGTCAAAAACTTGCTGGATCCACAGATATGGAATATGGGAAGAAAGAAGTAATACAAAACAAAATATTTCGAAATAAAATTCCATGGATGATTTGATGTAAACCTTTTATTATTTTGAAAAATAATTTCAAAATTGATTTGGTGATTTGTATATACATCATAATATAAATTTCCCGATGTGACTCAAAAAAATGTTTAAGAACCTCTGCTCTAAACCATCCAAATCAGTCAAGTTATGTTATACTGTTTCTTTTTTTTGGGGATGAAATGCACCATTGTCGCTATTCGTCGTCTAAAGTGTCCTTATCAACATGTTCCCTGTATATAACAATAGCCTAATGACTGTTTTGACATTTAAATGCGAGCACCAGCACATACACACGCACATTGCACGTTGCGTTCACCCCTTGGCGGGCCGTCGGCTCTCGATATTTATTCATGATTGGCCTCGAGGGTCCTCGAATCTGTAAAAGAGGGCGCAAAGTTGCCGTTGAAAATCGTCTAATCGTCGAACCATTGTAACGAAGCGATTAAATCCTATCGATGAAAGTGCCGATTTTCACGCACTATCCTTATCTTTAATTTGATCATTATAAAAAAAAGAGGTGTGGTCACCACACGACTTTCGTTTACTAACAATTTTAAAAGGTAATATTTTGAAAATATAGAATTTGTTGCAATTAAAATTCTAAAAATGTTTTTTTCTATCAACTTGATAATTATTGAAATACAGTGGAACTTCTTTAAGTCGAATCTTCATGGTTTATTAAAAAAATTTGAGGTATAGAAAATTTGAGTTGCAGAAATAACTACAAATTGCGATTTTGATGCAAAAATTTGTGAAAAACATCGAGAAAGAAAAATTTGACTTTTAGAAGTTCGAGTTATGGAAGTTCGACTGTATTTGCAAAAAAACTTTATCTATAAACTACCATTTCCGGTTGGTGGATTTCATCGATAAGTCACTGGGACCTCGCAATTTTCGTTAAAAGCTAAAATATGAATTTTAAAGCTGCACAGAGAACACACAGACAAACAAACATACACCTGGCAGTTTGTCCTTAATTATATGTACATGAAAGTACAGTGGAACTTCCATAACTTGAACTTCCATAAGTCAAATTTTTCTATACCTCGTTTTTTTTTGCAAATTTTGCATCAAGATTGCATTTTGTAGTTAATTCTGTAACTCGAATTTTTTATATCTCAATTTTTTTTTCAGTGAACTATGACGATTCGACTTAGGGAAGTTCGACTGTATATTTGTTTTAAAATATTGATGAAGAAATCTTAATTCGTTATTTATATTTTATAAAAGGCATGAAAATTTTCGTTTCACCTTTATCCTAATCTTAAAAATGTCGTGGCAAATGCACAAAATCGGGAAATGCGCATAATTACCGCAATCTCGCAAATCATCAAATAAATGTAAATGGATTATTTGTTTCCTAAATTTAAATTTACCAACATAGGCGCCGGCAGATAATTTTGTAGGGGAGGGGGCAAAACCACGGACTTCGGGCAAAATATTATTTAGGGGAGGGGGAATGACTATAAATCAGTATAAATATTTTACATCTTTAAAAGTTTTATGTGCTATATGATGATTTTCAGGGGTGCTCCTGCCCTACCCTGGCGACGCCCACAAATACCAGTAAATGTACAGATTCATTAGTGTATCTAAGTAAAAGTTGAAATGACCACAGTAATATTAATGGATAGGTTAGGTTACTTAGATGTTGAGGTTTGTTAGGTTAGGTTTCTTTAAGCTTCACTTAAACCTCCTTCTTCAGGTAAATATTTGCATTTTCTGTTCAAGTCTGACAACCATTGCTACCAACCCAAGACACTTTACTTTATACTTTATAAATAAATTCTAAATTAAGAATTTACTATTACTGACTTGTACAGAAAATCCAAATATTTTGGTTGGTAGCAATGGGTGTCACACAGGGGAAGTATGGTTGGTAGCAATGGGTGTCAGACTTCCCCTGAGTGACACCCATTGCTACCAACCCAAAACGCATGTTATCATTGTTATCATAATTATGTCCCTTATAGGAAATTAAAATTATCACACGTTGCTTCTAGGCTAGCTTTATCTCCCACTTCAAAGGCTGGATAGTAATTTCTAATTTTCTTTGACATCTCTGTTGTTGCGATTTTTTTTTAAACTTTTGCTTGCTCAATTTTTTTGGGAATACCTAATCACTCTTTGCTTTTCCGAAAAAGTAAAATAAATTTCGAGATTTCATGATTTTGAGGTAAATGAATTTCTTATCTAGACACAAATATTGATTAATGACTTTGAGGAAGATTTGCATTTGATAGTGCAACTTTTTCTGAACAAAATTGACCATTTTTTTACTTGTATTTTAGAATTAACAAAATTGTAAATGTGGCAACACTGTTATTTCAAATAAAGCATTAAGTTGCTTATCATCTTACTTTTTTAATTTAAAATTTTGACCCACTTCTCTGAATAGATTTATGTCCAATCATTATCTTGTTGGCATCAAATCAATTCTTTTAAAGTAAGTTAGATAACAATGCAGTTAAATGAATCATGTTTACATATGAGAACGCCCATAACCTAAAAAAAAACTACAGTCGAACCTTTTTAAGTCGAATCGTCATAGTTATCTAAAAAAAATCGAGATATGAAAAATTCTAGTTACAGAATTAACTACAAAATGCGCGATATTGATGCGAAATTTGCGAAAAAATCGAGGTATAGAAAAATTTGACTTATAGAAGTTCGACTGTATGTATTCTGTAAAAAATCTACAATAAATTTTATTACTCGATTAAAGGTTTCCTAAGATAAATAAAATTAAAATTTTTACAAAAAAAAATTCGAAGTAAATGAAAGTGTAGTAATCGCGAAAATTTTTGAGATTTTTGCGGAAATATTCGTTTTCGACTTCTCTCATTTAGAATAAATTGTTTTCGACTCCCGTCATTCTGAAAAAAGTTGTTTTCGAAACGGTGTCTGTCTGTGTGTCTGTCTGCGTCCTCTCTATAACCCAGACGACTAAACTGATCGGCCTCGGAATTCATATTTAAGTTTGTAACAAAAATTGGGAAGTGCCAGCGACTTTTGGCCTAAATATACAAACCGGAAGTGGTAGTTTATTGGTTAGGTTTTTTCGATTTTTTGCAAATATTTCAAAAACTATCAGGTTTGTGGAAAAAACATAAGATTACAAAAGTATTAAGAATTAAATTTGCAACAAATTTTGTACCTATCATTTTTTCAATATTTAATATTTTAACTCATTGCTGAGCAACATTTTATTGAATTTATTACCATCAAGTAGCAGAAACATAGTGTCATTATAATCAGCTGACAATTAATAAAAAAAGTTACATGTAAGTCAAAAATGACGGATGTTACTATTGGAATTATTGCCAACATACATATTTCAACAAAATGAAGTTGAAGATACATTCTACCAACCTAATAAGCTGATAATTAATAAAATATAGTTATATTTCTATTGAAAGTAAAGGATATGTTTCAAATTCGTTATTAAAAGTCGTGTGGTGACTTTTGGTACTTCATTCAACCATATACAGTGGAACTTCTTTAAGTCGATCTTCATAGTTCATTAAAAAAAATTGAGATATAGAAAATTCGAGTTACAGAAATAACTACAAAATGCGATATTGATCCAAAAATTTGTGAAAAACATTGAGAAAGAAAAATTTGACTTTTAAAAGTTCGAGTTATGGAAGTTCGACTGTAATTCAAACACATTTGTTAAAATGCTTCAATTAACAGTTACAAACTAAAAACAAATTAACTTACGCATGTCACCCGCTATAAATTATGTACACCTTGTACTAATTTTTGTTTATAAACAAAAAATGTGTCTATTGTTCTTTGGCCATAAGTAAAATTCTTCTGCAAGTACGTTGTAACAATAATAAATAAATAAATAAATTTAAGAAGTGGTTTCTTCTTAATTCCTCATTTTTTTCTGTATCTCTTTTTTTTCTGTACCTCATCGTCGTTATTTTTGGTATCTCGTTGTTTGTTTTTTGTATCGATCGGTGATGAGTTTCTCGTGATGAAAAGTGGCCCAATTATGAACCTGTGGGTATACCCAAGAGCTATTTACCACTGTCTTATAAATTAATTGGTCGGATCTGGGCGTTACTGAGTAATATTTCAATATATACGAGGAGCCCCCAATGGGTCGGGAGCCACATAGGCGGACCAGTGATAATTACCCCAGGGCCCATCCGCATCAGTAGCATGCCCATTAAAACAACAAACATTAATAAATTTTTATATAAGATGCAAACACAAAATTGGCCGCCATTTTGGGCAACGCGTTTTATTTTATTTACTTATAACCTAAAAGTTTGTCCCATAACACTATAAGTTATAAGATAGATCAATCTATCGATATAAATTTTTCTTGTTTTGGAAATAATTGATGGTTTTACGGTGGGAGTGCATTGTGTGTACGGGTTTAAAATAAGGGAGCTGTCTGGAGATTTATAGGCAGAGATCGTAAAGTTGATATCAAAAATATAAATATATTGTATTATGTGAGGACGTACCGTATAAATTTTATGAGCACTCAAACTGCATCCAGCCAGTATGCATTATGTGGAGTTGTGGGGAGGTGAGCGTTACATGTTTATTGTTATATAAATTTCAATCGGATCGGAAAATCTCCTGGGTCTAATGATGACCAATGAATTTAAAACGGTGTAATAATGACATAATGATATTGGGGTTGTTCCTCAATAAGATAGGGATGAAATAATGCATAACAGTCAAACCCATCTGCTCATAGTCTATTCCCATCTCGCTTGTTAATACCCACACGTTTATAAAATCGTTGAAGTTTAGACGCAAAACTGCAACAGTAATTATTGCGTTTTTGTTTCATATTTTGTTTTTTACGAAATCGATGTTGTTTATGGGAGCGTGTCGGGGTCTTAATGTCCATGACGCAGACATCCTGACGATCCTCTCTCACTCCCGTTTTCTATGTGTCGCGGCCGCCATTTTGCCCGGTGTTGGAGACATGTAAGCAGTGGATCGATCCTCTGGCTGTGTGTATATTATAGGGCTGGAATACGAGGGGTGAAACTGTCAAAGGGGACACCGTTCCTCCTCGACAAAACAAACTCCACACCCTCAAATCCCGATCCATTTGTCTTCATGCAGTTTACATTCTTCCTTTAATTGAGCTTCGCGTTAATTTTTCTGTTTTTCCGACGCACAACAATTGTTTTGTTTTGAATGTTCGGGTTTGGATCAACGGGGACGTAAATAAATAAACGAGCAGCGCGCCGCCGGTTGAATCACTTGTGATAACATGCCTTGAGTATTGAATTACTGAACAAACTTAAAAATTTCAGAGTGATTGACACCTGACAGCTAGGAAAATATACAGTCGACTTGTAATAATATATACTTGGTAATTAAACTTGCTGCCTAATTGCGTGCACTAAAATAAAACTGACTGCTTTTTGGTGCGAGCACATAACAATCAGTTTAAAATCTTTAGTAACGTCCATAAAGGCGTTTAATTGACTAACAGATTCATAAGTACTTATGGAATGGAAATAATTATATGTATGGCATACATACAGTATGCACCTAGTATTTCTATTCATAGCAGTTATTATTAGTGAAATACAGATTTTATTATTTAACTAGTGCAATAAAGATTTTTTATTATTTCACTAGTCAAATAAATATTATTATTATTTTACTAGCAAAATAATAATAATTTATATAGAAGACACTGCCAGGGTAAAAATTATTGTTTTAAAACTAGATCTAACTAGTTAATTCCATTTCCAGAAATTATTATTACACTAGTGAAATAATGAAGCTAATTATCAAACTGTAATGGATGAAAAAAAATTGTTATAACATAGCAGGCGTAGATAAAAATATACATTTGTTAAAACTAGATCTAACTAGTTATTTCCATTTCCAGAAATTATTATTACACTAGTAAAATAATGAAGCTAATTATCAAACTGAAATAGATGAAAAAAATAGTTTTAACATAGCAGGCGTAGATAAAAATATATTTTTGGTAAAACTAGATTCTAACTAGTTTTTTCTATTCCCAGAAATTATTATTACACTAGTAAAATAATGAAGCTAGTTAACAAACTGAAATGGATGAAAAAAAAATTGTTTTAACATAGCAGGCGTAGAAAAAAATTTATATTTGGTAAAACTAAATCAAACTAGTTTTTTTCCATTCATAGAAATTATTATTACACTAGTGAAATAATGAAGCTAATTATCCAACTGAAATGGATGAAATAAAAATGGTTTTAACATAGCAGGCGTAGATTAAAATATATTTTTGATAAAACTGAACCTAAATAGTTATTTCCATTTCCA
>JARJDX010061002.1:0-11132 GCA_030264735.1 Gymnusa sp. GC000175 | reverse complement strand
TTTATTAAAGGGAGCCAAATCTTATTACCATTTTATAATAATGTACAGGTTAGTTCTATACCTGCCTTAAATTATTGTATTAAAATTATTTTACTTCAAGGATGTCAATAAAATTTCACTCACCATTAACACTACGTAAACTTTAGTAAATAATTGCACATATTTTAGCTTTAACTTAATTTTTAAATTCCACAAAGAATCGAAAACTTGACATTTGTCTACATTCTGACCAATTCTGAGTTCGAGTTCTGACAGATGACTGAGATGACACAACCAATTTACTGCAACTTACGTTTACATATCATCACGTCACTTTCACAACGGTTTATATTAAAATATCAAGTTTATACGAACTACGTTTCATTTCACAGTAACTAATTTTTTTATTCCTATCCTATTCTATCGCCAGCTGATAAAAATTACCAAAATTATTAATATAAATGTTACAGGGTGTGGCAAGAATTTTCTTTTGACTAAGTTATTCATTTGTTCAACCTTTTTATTTTTATTTAATATTCAACATACGTCAATACAGAAATCACCACTAAAACAGAATTTTTTTTTCAAAATTAAATTTTAAAAACAGTTGATAGTTTTAAATCACAATAATAAGGGTCGAGAAAACCCAAAACTATAGTCTATTCTATATACTTTAAAAGGCTCTAAATGCTAAATGGGATAAGGGTGGGCGTCGTCGGTATCGTCTCTACAGCCCAGACGGCTTAACTAATCGACGACTCATAATTAAGTTTTTAACGGAGTTCCGGAAGTCCCAATGACGTTTGGCTGAAATCATTGGTTAGGTTTTTTATTTTTTGCAAATAGTTCAAAAACTATCAAGTTATTTTGTTTTTATACTGAAGACAAATTATTTATTCACAAGCATCCTAACCCGTCACATTTAGAATAGCATATTTTACCCAAATTTTATTGTAGCATTTGTGACAATTCCCGCAATTTTCAATTTTTTGGCGTTAATTTCCAGAATTTTATAAATGTTACAGAATTAAATTCTGTTTAAAATACATGTCAATATCGATTTTTTAATTTTCGATTTTTGGCTCTAATAACTGACTAAAAGAATTTAAAAAAAGTTAAAAATTGAAGTGAAAATATTAAAACCTAATGAAAATTTAAAAAATCTGAAAGCAAATGGCATTTTTATACGATTCTTGCTATTTTTTATTTATTTTCTTCAGATTTCCGTTTTTTTATTTCCTTTTATTATATTTTTTCCTGTTTTTTATTTGTTTTTACTTTTATTTTTTTGTCATTCTTTAGATTTTTGGCGTTTTCGTGTCATTTCTTTTAGGATTTTTAACTTTTTTTTAAGTCATGAAATTATGGACTATAAAACAGATCAGTGGTCAGTGGTGGAGCACTAAAACCCGTAATTTGTAAATTTAACACAGGATTAAATTTACAAGAAAATGAAGGGTAAACCGACTCTTGCATAAAAACTTTCAAAACAATTCATTAACGCATGAAAAACCAATTTCACAATTATGTTTAATTTCACAAGAATGTTTGTATTATTTTAAAACGCTGGCACGATCCACATTAGCTTTTTTATAATATTGAGATGCCCAGAGGCTTGCGCGACTAACTACTGATTAAAGTATATTTTTTTATAATTTGTTTATTTTTAGATTTGTTAAACGTTTCTTCAACATACGATACGTGTTCGATTTCGCAACACAACAATACTACAAAATTAACAACATTACAAATCCCAGCTCAGCACTTCTATATTTAGACTGAAATTGGATTTAATACCTGCAAATTATATAAATATTCATATTTGCTTTTTAAGTCCTTCCTGTCCAGATGATCTAAGATATTAAAATGTTTAATATGAAAGAAATTTTGCGTTGATGAATTATATAAAAAAAATGATGGCGCAAAATAAAATGTGTTGATTCTAAAAATTATGATTTTTCCATTTATTGAATTGTTAAATTTTTAAAAATTTATAAAAGGTAATCAGTCACCAAGTTATGTAGGTGAATAACCCTGATAGCTAATGGATTCTTTGGTGTATGTATGTTCATTATAACTGTTATTAAAATTGATTTAGATAAAACGTGTTTGTGTAACGAGGTAAAGTTTATTTATGTAGGATTCAATGACAACGATGAGTGTACCTGCTTGGTGTTGAATTAAAACTCTTGGGGCGCATTAATAATGAGTTTTATGGCGTTACGGTCTTGCGAGTTCCTTTCCACTTGTGATTTCTATAATTCTCTGAATTACTCTAGTGTTACTTAAGAGATTAGTTTGAACATATATTTTACTAATTGGAATATGTTATTAGTTCTGCTTTTATGCATATGTCATACTTTTGTATGTATCGCATCGAAGCGACTTAAATTTTTGTGTCTGATGGTGCTAACAAGGCTCTGACGATCAAGTTTCTACGGAATACTCCACTAAAAAATTCTCCATATCAACACGCAATGGCAGCGTGGTAGAGTATAGCTATAAAAACAATTTATATATGGCCCTTAGGCATCCCTTAGTCTTCGGCGGACCGTCGACTTCTGGTCAAGCATTGGTCAAGGTAGCGACAAGTGAAAACGATGGTCAGAGGGTGCCAAAAATCTCCGGAGTGGATCAGGCTACCACAGAAAACGACAACTGTATATCTGTATATAGCCACCTTTAATGCGGAGTAAGTTTCCTTAAAAATCGCGTGAAGGAAATAATCCAATTTAATAGCCCAAGCTCAAAAGTTTGCTATTTAATCATAAAACAAAGCCAAAGATACTGCTTAAAATTGATCTAAGCGTAAGTATCAGCAATAGCACCCAAAAAATAGACAGGAGTAAAAGACAATAGCCTATCAAAATTCTATAAACAATACTCTAAATAATCCAGAATACCAAAATATAGAACAATAAAGTTAATAAAGGAACAATTAAAGGAAGACATACTAAGATCAGTAACAGAAGCTACAGGCTACAGATGTGCTTCATAAATAAAAACTCAGTGTAAAAACATTCTTGGAATAAGGTTAATTGGAAAGATGTTTGTCACTCAATCACGCCTCAATGGATAAAGGGATTTGGATGAAACTTGGGTGGATAGAAAGTCCATGTAGTGGATTAAGGATTACACTTAGGTTAAATGTTTGTACCCGTTATTAAATTTTTGATGTCCCGATAAAAGATCACGCGAAAGAATATCACGTTGAAAACATCACAGCGAGAAAATAATACAACGAAAACATCACACTACGAAAATATCACATCCTAAAATAATACGTAACAAAATATAACGTTTTAGATAAAATAGTAATAGTAGAGTAATTTTGCTAAATTTTAATATAATCATGTGTATCTAGGTTTATAAATTATCAGGGATAAAATAGGCATTTCTTTTCTTTGCATGCAAACTTTTATTATCTTTTATTTATATTTACCTCAATAATAAACCTTATTATTGTTATTATGGTATATTTTTGAAAATTGGTTAATTTATTTGAGCTTATAAGGCATTCCAACCTCCTGTCAAATGGGTACAGGGGATGCCAACAGCCGCTATCTTTAAAAAGTTTGACAGGAGGTCATAACAAATTTGATGACATTGCGTTTGTGGTGGGATGGGTAATCTGTCTTGTCTATGGCCGGCATATTGGTCACGTGGTTCACTTGAAATGCCTTATATGACATTATGATTACGAAATGACTCTTGGCTCCCATTTATTTTTTACATTAATAAAATGCAGTATCATAGTAAATTTTAATAAATGCACAGAAGAAATATCTAAATATTTACTGACTTTTACTAAAATTCTGATTTTAGGACGTGTTATTTTTTCGCTGTGATATTTTCGACGTGTTATTCTTTCGCGTGATCAATATTTTGTCTGTGTGTAGTTTTAATATCGTTGGCAAAAATTAATAGTTGAGCTCGTTGAGCTTGTCCACCATTTACAGTGTGCAGTGTCCATTGATCCATCTGCTCCTTTCTGCAATACCGGAATTGTATCATGAATCATAATCTATGAATTGTATCCACATCTGCAACCCAACATACAAGTACGCACACGGTGTATTGCCTATGTTAACAAAGATTCCATCAGTGGCAGACTAAACTTACTTTATCCAAAAACTAAAAATAAAAAGTTTTCAAGTTTAGAGTATTCTTTTGGCCTGTAGAGAGGATACAAAAAATAAAGTTAAAATTAATAATTCTAGTTCAGAGGACATCAAATCATTGACATTTGATATTTCAATTTTTTTTTCAAACATACCATAATAACATAATTTCAATAGAAACAGTCCCTCACTGTATTGATTCTTATCTCTATTAAATATATATTTGAAAGAAATATTTTAAAAAAATTGGATATAATTTTATTTTTAACCTTTCATAAAATAACAAAAGTTGATTTTAAAAATATTCATTTAAAAGAAAAAGTTCAATATTGTCTTGTGCTTAAAAAAACCTTTACAAATATAGTATTGTTTTAAAATTAAATTAAAAAGGCATTAGGCACTTACAGTTAGATAAAATAAAATGAAACATTTGTAACATAATATATTCCTTCAAGTATTTTGTTATAAGTTATTAAAATTCTAAGACCCATATAAATTCTCTCCCGACAAGCTATCTAAAAATCCTTATATTTATGTATATAAAAGCTATTTTATATAAAATTACTTAATATATAACATAAAATCACATATACAAGAAATTAGAAGTAAAATACTTAATTTTTTTAAATCTGCAACATTTCATAAAATGTGCAAATATTGTTTGTATGATTTGAATATTTGAAAGTAAGATAAGTACAGTTCATTTAAGTTTTGATGTTATTATGTAAGTATAAAGCTACAGCTTGCCAAGTTTATCGGGGCATCTGAATCATGAATGCACACAAGTATATTCCCCATTAGAGTGGGGACAATTATATTGAACAGCATCACACGCTCTCTCTCTCTCTCTCTTCCATCCTCATCATTCTTCTGCGCATTTCACACACCACGGTGAATTTAGCAAGCTGTACAAGGATATCAAGTTCTTATAAAAGTAGTTTCGTCTACTTGGTAAATGAAAGTAATAAACATTCAATGTAAGAAATTAAGTTGTAAAGTAGGCAGTCAAATTACTATAAATATAAGATAAAAATGATTGTTAACATCTCTAGATAGCTGTATTAATAAATTTTTGGTTTCTCCAACGAAGCATTTTGAATATTTTTTTACACATAAACAAGCACAGCACAGTTAGTTACCACAATTTTAAGAAAATTAAAAAACAAAATATTAAAATATATATACAAATAAATAATAACAAATAAAAATATTCATTTATATAACCATAACTAAATCAATAACAAAAATAATTAAAATGTCGATAGTACGTAAATATAAAAATAGAAAATATACAGAGCGTTTGGCTTAAAAACATGTTTGTGAAATTAAAATATAAATTCAGTCAATCCCTACATGAAGGGACTAACGAGTTAGCTGTGATTTGTTATATCCGAGAAATGAAAAGAGAAGGTGCCTACTAACTACTAAATCTGATTTCATTTTAAGCATGTCCCCAAAAACAGAGGTTGACTATTAATATTATTGTATATTGTACTGAATTTAATAGTTAAAATACAATCAAAAATTAAAGCAAATATCCTTTAATTCTGCATATTTATCTCTAGTTGGTGTCTTATCATCTCCCCTCTCCAGTGCTTAATTTGATAAAAAAATTAATAATACATAAAACTATTTAAAACAAACAAATTGTCATGGTTTACAAATTTAATTTACTAAATCAGTGCCTTTTAAGCAGAAATTCAATAAAACCAAAGTTTTGCTTGGGTTACAGCTTGAATAACAAGTAATAATCCAGTTAGATTTGGTCACAATTTGAGCTTCTCTTAAATTCTTTTTGTGTCTTTAAGCCATTCTTACACTTTGTATAAATTTGAATAAAATATATAAAAATACATTATTAAAAGTAAATGTTAATTTTTATATTAAAAATATAAATAGAAACATAAACACATAAAAAATAATGAAGCTGTAATTTTCTGTGGATGAGCTACCTGCTTAAAACATAGCTGTAAATATTTTTCATTTTAATAACTATATATTTTCAACAAGAGAAAGAGAATTTCATCTATAACATTCTTATGTTCTTATCTGTGTATGGATTTTGAATGTATGATCTGAAAAAGGTTAAAATTTTATTTAAATGCATAAAGTATAAAATGTGTTTTTGTTATATGTAAAAATACTATCTAAACAAAACACAGCAAAAGGTTGCATAAAGCGAAAATTCATACTTCTAACACAACTGTCAAGCTTGGGGAAAGCAATAATAGCAATGTTTCTATTTAAACAATTTTTTTCTAAAAAAAAGGGCTGAAATTTGGTATGTATGTAGCACAGTACGCGATTTAGAGTGATGTTGAGCATTTTTAAAAACTCATAACATTTTTCCCTAAAGTAAAATTTTTTAAAAAAAAGAAGCTTCATTTATTTAAAAAAAATTTGGTGTGTTTTCTTAAAATAAAAGCAATGTTGTGTTGTAAATCAACCCATCAGCGAGAACCGGCAACAATGTGCGCGTGGACATGAGTGAGTTGCCGAAAGTGAGTTAGTCTCGGTCAGTAGGAGGCAAAGACTATATATGTATTACTATATATTTGGTAGGAGGTAGTGGGTAGAAGTCAGACCTTTTAGGTACTCTATGAGTCAGGCCCATCAGAGCAGACTAGCAGACCACAAAGGGAATGGAAACTCTGGGAGGAACGAAAACAAATTGATAAAACACTATTGGGACTTACAGATTCCGTTGGTGACGCTGTTAACTCATCAATATTGGCTGGAGGCTACATTTAAAAATTGTATGAATAGTAGGCGCATCGCATTATATAGACATTTATTGAAATTATAAACAATGTTAATTAACTATTTAGCAACACTTTAAATATTTATATTTAAGTTTATTACGTTTAACGTTTATTTTGAAGTGACATTTGTAACCACGTGACGTCAAAATTTTGGTATACTAGAAATCCGTTAAGTCGTTAACTGTCGCATGCTAATTTGTAAGTCCCAATACATTAAGCTAGAATATCATTTTGTTGTACTATTGATACCAATATAATACCCTGACGTATGAATTGATTAGGATGATTAAAGTGGCGTAATTTGTTTTTAACATGCTGTAAAAAAATGAAGCAAAATAAATTAAAACAGAAGTAATTTTATCAAATAAACAATACAAAAGTATTAGCTGAATATATGCTTTAACTTGCAAAAAAATATATACACTCTCAAATCTTTTTAGCATTTTTCAATCAATGTCTTACCAATTATTCACTTAAAACAGGCAGAAGAGACCCATAGAAAAAAATAAAACTATTAGTCCATAAAGTATTTTTATATATCAGGAAAATTCACTTTTAATAGGTAATATTGTAGATTATAGAATATAGAACATCAAAGTTAATATTTTTATGTTTTATCTAAGGAAAGGAGAGTCTATTTGTAGTGAGTTTTTCATGAAAATTTCTTTATTCAATATTCAAATGTTTTTTTTTTTGAAGAAATTTCTCTGAGAAAAAAAACTATAATTTTGGAAGTTTATAAATGATGAAAAAATCACATTTTTGTTAAAAATAATATATCATTTAACAGTTTGACTGCTAGAGGCATACACGTTTAGGACATTTATAGAATATGAGAGAGCATATGTAGAGCTTACCCATTACCTAATTCACCATGGCATGAGAAAAGAGCAGAAGATTGACAAGGATAGAAGAGAAAGAAACGGTGGGACGATATTAAAATCAATGTCCCCACTCTATCGTGGGAAATACTTATGCCCATCCATGAATGAGGTGCGACAGTGAACTTGGCAAGCTGTATATACCTTTATTTGCTAAAGGTGTATATATATATATATATTTATATATAGCCCATAGTGCCGTAGCAGTCAAAAGGTTAAGGATGTGGATATATTAATTGTGAATATCCCTGGTATATAGGCAATCAAGGGGTGAGGAAATGTGTAGTAACAATTATTTTTTTATCAATGATATAAAAAATTGTGCATTTAAATATGTATACTTCACAACAATAAAAAAAGAAAAATTTTCACTTACTTAAAACCTTTTTCCAATTTCAATTTCAGTGATCAATAATAAGAAAACAATAATAATTATTCTGACGTTCTCATTAAAGGCACAATCATGAATGAGTTGAGAAAATATTTGTACTAACTATACTTACAATTCTATATTATGTATGGTGGACGTTGGACAGTTATCGTTTACTTTCACATGGCAGTGCTTATGACACTTTAATAGACAATCTCGACATTCGTAACCTTGTTTGCCAATTCGTCTTGCTATACTTTTACTGCACACTTGACAGACAGTACCTCTGCAAAATATATTAATTAACTCTATATTTTTTATGGTTGAAATTTAGTAGTGTTTTGAGAATTTCAACCAACATAATCAATAATTTTACAAAAATCGATTAAATTTATAACAAATTTACCCAAAATTGCACACTTTTGACTAAAACTGTTGTAATCTTAGGAAAAATTAACCAATATTAACCAGAATTTTGATAAAATCTTTCAAATTTTATCAAAAGCAATTTCTTCTAAATAATGTATGAAAATCTATGTAACACTACTTTATTCAGATTTCTTGGCATTTCTCATCTAAAGTTCAAAGATTTAAAATTTAAATCTTACCCGGATAAATGTTTAGCGATAAAAGTGTGATCATTAAATATGTGTAATTTGTTTCCCTTTTTTCTCCATTTTGATTTTTGTGCAAGAGATAATGGGACTAAGTAATGCTTTTTAATTCCATTTTCAATTGTTTCAAGAACTAATGTGCTTGCTTCATTAATGTATGTTCTTGTAGATGCACTACTTAGACCGGAAGCTTCAGAAATACTGGATCTTCGAGAATTTTCCAAATCATTTCTACCTGGTATACCTAGCCTTAAATCTAAAACATTGTTTTAAAGGGAATATTAATTATAACTATTTTAGTTTCTTACGATCATCAATTCTTGACCTATCAGCAGATATCGATCTATTTAAAGAATCATCCCTGCCATTTTCATCTTCTCCCAATCCTGCAGATTTGGAACGACCTTTCGAACGACCCAATCTTCTTTTTATTGTTCCAAAGAAATCTCTTCGTTTTCGTGTTCTTCCTCTATAATCAGGAAGATCGGATGGAGTTTGTGATTGTAAAGTATTTGTTGTAGAAATTTCTCCTCCTGTAGGCTGTATGAAACATTTTTATAAACATAAATTTCTACGCGTATGATAACGTTAGTAAATCAAAAAAGCTTAGCAATTATTTTCTACCTTTTCAATGGTTTCAGTTGTACCGTTTGTCGAAGCAACACTCACACCATTTTCAATACTAATTTTTCCGTTACTTTCAACAGTTTCTGTTGGTTCGGTAACGGATTTCGGCTCATCGCTTTGATTTTTTGCGCCGTTTTCACTTTCCTCAATAGGTTTTTCAACTCTTTCGATTTCTTTCCAGGTACCATCACTCAATTCAACCTGTGTTAGTTAAAAATAAAACTTCACACATAAAAAACTAATTCTATAAACATGTTATTATAAGCGCAAAACAATAAAACAAATTTCATTGAAATGTAAACGAATGTATAAGCGCTTACCTTAACTAGCCTTTGTGATGGTTGCTGTAACAGGTAATTGAATAAAATTTTATATACAAAAACATTTTAAAAACGCCTTACTCTTTGTACGCTGTGAATTACTAAAGTACTCTTATTGGTGTTATTCATGTCATTTTTTCGAACTGGACTAGTTGCTGCTACATGATCACCATTCATCAAACTTTCTAAATAATCATCAAATTTAGTTAAATTCAAATAGCAGTCAATGTTTACTTACCATTATGATAAGTTGCAGTGGTTGGACTTAATCTTCCCATTCCAGGAGATACATTTCGTAGAGATTCCTTTATTTTTAAAGGTTGGTGACCACCAGGTATACTTGGAATATCTGGACCCTCAATAAACATAAACTAAAAAAATAGTCGACTCAATTTGTATAACATTTTGTTAAATTGTTTATATAATACTTCAACCGTAAGTGTACCACTGACTGGATCGCTTTCGTAAGGGCGACTTTGCAATGAAATAATTTGTCTTTGAGATGGATTTATCAGTAATTCTTCTACTCCTACGATTCCCAGTCCCAAAAACTTATGCGGATTTATTGCGTGATCATAAACTTCAAACAATATTTCAGCTGTATGTGGAGTTAAATCGCTGGAAGATAATATTTAACTAAATTAGAAATACTAATTGTAACCCAAACGACAGGGTTGCAAGGGGTGATGCACCGTAGCGCGCAATACCAAACTCAAATGGCAACCTCACTTGCTCGTGGTGCACCCTGCTGGACAACTAACGAACCTCTGCCGACCGTACGTCTGCCGGAATAAGCAGACCACTTTTGCTAGCAGCCAACAGCTTCGGGTGGAAGAGCTGGCAGGAGAGGACAACTTCTTGCCCTAGGGGTGGGAAATAGCTTCTAAAGGCGGATGAACCAATTCTGATCAACGGCATGAGGATGCAGTAAGTAACGGGAAACCACTGCAGTAAAGATCCCCATGGATATCCGCAAGACAACTATCTTTATATGACGGTGAAAACAAAGATCCAACGATCTCTGTTTTCATCTTAAGATAGTCGCCGACGCACTATTAGGTGTTTGGCACCCTAAGAAGAAGCCCAGACAAAATCACATTTACTGGAAAACATAGAGGGAGAACGTCCACAATAGACTACATAATAACAAATAGAGCGCTTAAACCAGAATAAGTACATGATTTCAGATCACTAACGCGTTTGAAATGTATATATACGCCCACTCCGCATCTCATAAATCAATAAATAAGCAATGTCGTAGTGTTTGTTACAACGGATGAAGTTGTCAACATAAAGAAACGAAAACGGAAGTACTTCGGACGTGCGAAGCGGCCCAACAAATACAGTCTTGCAGTTGGTCATACAGCGAAAAATAGAAGGCAGAAGGGATACCAAATGGAGAAGACGTCGTGGCTGAATAATCTTTGGGGTTGGTATAGCAAAAGCACCAAATCGCTG
>JARJDX010060993.1:0-13036 GCA_030264735.1 Gymnusa sp. GC000175 | reverse complement strand
TACTTATACGTGCATTAAAATACATATGAAACGCACACACTCAGACACATTCAATCACACTTCCATATCATCGTGAGAGAAATTTTCTGAAAGGTAAACTTAGCTCTTAAACGTCTATTAAGCGGAGATATGCTTGTGAATCAAAGTTGCAATTTGTATTAATTATGCATACATGTATTAAACTCTCCATCAACTTCAGGTAAACACTCACGCCTTAAAGTTATCTACGAAAATAAGATGGAAATTTCCTTAAGAATTTTACTAAATAGTAAAAAGGAAAATGAATGATAGCATGAAAAGAAGGCAGAGGAAGAACAATAGGAAGAAAAATGGGAGCTGAAAAATAAAGAAAGAGAAGAAGGTTGGAGACCAGGAAGAAAAAGAAGAACAGGAACATAAAGGATTGGGAATTAACTTTACCTAGTGGTGGCGCTGCAATCAATCTATCAATGGACACTTTACACACACAATATTTGCAGGTTAGAAGCAAATGTAAGAAGTTTTTTTGTGTGTTTTCACACAAAACAGAAAATATTTAAAATTTAACAATTAAAACACTTATTTGTCATAAGAGTTCTATATGAATGCAATGAATGTCTACCGACTCGAGTTAGTTCACGATCTACCGGCGTCTCCTTTAAAGTTAATTTCCAATATGAAGAAGATGAAGAGAAAAACAAAAGGAGTAAAAAGATAAGGTAAAAGAAGAACAAAGAAAATCCAAAGAGCGAAAGAAACAAAAACAAATTTAGCGTCGAAACCAATTTTTCCATACTTTAAAAATGAAATTAATTTTTACCAAATTAAATTAGGTTAAATAAAAATAAATAAAAAAAAACTTTAGGTATTGTAGTCAGAAATTTCTTTTAAATATTTTCAAACAATAAAGTGAAATCTTTGATTAACGATTATTTTCAATGGCTCGCAGGGAATAATTGTGGATGATTGATATTTTACGAGTATCTTGCAACAGTGCTTGCTTGCACTTTAAAGTCTTCTCGTATGTATGCCACTCAGTGAGGTGCCTTTAAGTACCATTTCTCAGCGTGTTTATCTCACTCTTTATATTTTACAATGGTATGAATGAAAATAAAATACAAGCTGTATAAATGTTGTACTCTGGGTGCTTCTCTCATTTATATTCCCTATGAATTCCTCTCTTCGTGTTTTATGATTGAGTGAGTGACTGTAACCAGTTTCCTCTCCTCTGACAATGCGAAGAAAAGTCACGAGAAATTGTTGCTTTATTTATGTTAACGACGTCTTGTTAGTACTTGTAAAATGGCATTTTTACTAGAGCAATGACGCATATTTGCTACTTTTAATAATGCCTTGTTGCTACTTAAAACGACACTAGTTACAACTTGAAACAACGCAACATTGTTGCTACTTAAAATGACGCCTTGTTTCTACTTAAAACGACGCATTGCTACTACCTAAAATGACGCCCTGTTTCTACTTAAAATTACGTTTTGCTGCTACTAACCTAACGCCTTGTTGCTGCTTAAAATAACACATAACGAGTCGGTAAAGTGAAAAATTACAAAATGAACAAAATTCGAAAAATATTTTTTTTTAACTTTTTCGTCCATTATTTCGAAATAACAAGTTCGATTTAACAATATTTGCTCTAAATTTTCCCAATTAAATGTTTTGGGTAAAAATCTAACCAATTTGCAAAAATCTTGAACCGCTTTTGAGATATGGGTCGGGAAAATGAAAAATTACAAAATGAATAAAATTCGAAAAATAATTTTTTTCAACTTTTTCGTCCATTATTTCGAACTGACTAGTTCGAATCGAACAATATTTGCAAAACAATAGCAGATAATATTTCGTGGTGCAATTCAAACACAAATCAAAGTTTGACGCGCGCTGAAAGACGCGCGCGCGATTTTAATTAGAAAACTAAAACCCAATCAACATCCACGCAGGAGGTAACCGAGAGTTTAATGAGAGTCTCGCTCACTCGCCTGACTCAATATTTAACTGGATTTCAATTAAAATTGTTAAATAAGGAGCAGTTTACGTATGTCAAATTAACGACTGTCATGTTCCCTCTTTTATTCCTACATATGTAGCTACAATTAAATGCTTAATGAGATCTTCAGGAGTAATGAAGATTTTTAAGATCTGAGATAACATCCACCATAATTAAAAGATACCGGAGCCACATAATTAAAAAGATGGTAATTACATTCATGCACCTAAATGGTTTGTTACAAAATAAAATTTATTTCCACATTCGATCCTTTTTATTCCGTTATTTTTGTTTCTCCTAGGAGAAACGCTTTCATAAGAAATATTTTGTAAAAATTACTCACCTTATGAAGCATGCAAAGTGCATTTATTAAATTTTATTGGTTAAAGGGCAAACTTATAATTAACCCCAATCAAAACAAATTAAAACACTAAAGGGTTGATAACTCTGTAAAATATCCTTTGGTCACTAATTGGAGCATCAAGAGAGATAAGTTCATTACAGAAATGCAATGATTTGTGGCTTCTTGAGCGAGGATGCGGGCATTTTATTAACTATCCAACTATGTAATGTAGTTATAATAAATCTAGATGAAAACGTCGATAATTTAACGGGTTAGTCCCTTGATCTTTCAATGCATCAATAACCCAAACGCAAAAACAAAAAGAAGGACAAACTCACAAAGGTTATACCAAGAATGACCAACCCCTGTGTGAGACAAGGGAATTCCATAAGTTTGTTGTTAAAGTACAAAACGTAAAATCTACCTGGATATCAATTGGGAGAGACAACATAATTTGTTACGCTGACTTTGCAATCCTCATTGTTAAATAAGAAAGTTACCAAAATTCCAATTAATGAAACAAAATAACTAGTAATAAAAATATATAACGACTCTAATAAAAAATTTCCAGAAAGTGAGCCATTTATTAAGAATACTTAGAAAAAACAAAACACGGTCCAAAATGCGATTTTCGCAAAATATTTCACTGTCGCGGGTTGGGGCACAATTTTTCAACCAAAAAATGTTTAAGAAGTAATTTAATACTTTAAAAATTACGCGAGTTATTAAGAAAAACAAAAAAAACAACACACGATCGACGAATTTTAAACTCGATTTTCGTGAAAACTATACGTCCTATCGAAAAAGTTTATTAAAACAAAATTATCTACGTTTCAAATTATATCTAAAAATTAAAAAATATTTGCAAAATTACGAGCTTTTACCACACATTCCATTTTATGTACGTGTGTATTTCTGTCTATGTTTAAGTATTATTTACTCACATTGTTCTTTTATATTAAAGAAATCTACGCGCGCCATTGTTTCATTCTATTCAATAATAATAATTCAGTAATTTTTTAATCTGTTTATTTGACTCGGCAACTAATTATCAAGTTGTGTGCGTAACGAATTTTTTCGCCATGAATAATTTGTTACGAGTTGAGAGCTAATAGAAATCAGGAAACGCAAATGTGCTTTTAGTCCAGATTTTTAAATTAATAAATGAGCTGCCATGTAAATAAGATGCGGAGGTTCAGCTCTTTTCTGACACTTTACAACTTGTGAAGTGTGTTAAAATGCTAATGCGATGTCTCGCGTTCCCTTAAAAAAAAAAGGCATAATTGCATGCCAAAACACCGTGTCAACTTAGACACTTTGGTACATCAAAATAAAAATATTGATTTGATTACTTTTTTATTTGTCCAGAGAATATGAAGATTGTTGTATCTTTTTTTTATTATATTAAACGGATGTGGTTTGTTTTTATTATAACTTCTTGATTATACCAACTTTATACACATCTTCAACGATTTTTAACTACAGTTATAACAACTTTTCTTTGTTTACTAATGGTTGGGAGCAGCTGCTCAGATTGGTACGGTGAGGTAATGTTAGTTACTGCACAAAAGGACATTTTGAAAAAATTTCGTTTTATTTGAATAAGGCAGCTTGAATTGGTAGACGAAAAAGTTGCAAATAATATTTTTTTGATTTTGTGCATTTTGTAATTTTTACTTTGCCAACTCATAACTTCATGTCCGTTCAAGATTTTTGCAAACTTCTTGAATATTTACATAAAGCATTAAATAAGGAACTTTTTGTGCAAATTTTGTTTAATTAAAACATGGCAGCTTAAAATGGTGGGCGAAAAAGTTGTAAAAATATTTTTGTGGATTTTGTGCATTTTGTAAATTTTTACTTTGCAGACTCATAACTTAAATGCCGTTCAAAATTTTTGCAAATTTTTTAAATATTTACATAAAGCATTAAATTAGGAACTTTTTGTGGAAATTTTGTTTAATTTGGACGTGACAGCTTAAAATGGTGGACAAAAAAGTTGCAAAAAATATTTTTTTGGATTTGGTGCATTTTGTAAATTTTCACTTTGCCGACTCATAACTTAAAGGCCGTTTAAGATTTTTACAAATTTCGTAAATATTTACATAAAACATTAAATTAGGAACTTTTTATATAAATTTTGTTTAATTTGGACGTTGCAGCTTGAAATAGTGGACGAAAAAAATGCAAAAAATATTTTTTTGGATTTTGTGCATTTTGTAAATTTTCACTTTGCCAACTCAGAACTTAAGGACCGTTTAATATTTTTACAAATTTCTTGAATATTTACAAAACACATTTAATCAGGAACTTTTTGTCCAAATTTTGTTTAATTTGGACGTGGCAGCTTAAAATTGTAAACGAAAAAGTTGCAAAAAATATTTTTTTGGATTTTGTGCATTTTGTAAATTTTTACTTTGCCGACTCATAACTTAAAGGCCGTTCAAGATTTTTGCAAATTTTTTGAATATTTACATAAAGCATTAAATCAGGAACGTTTTGTCCAAAATTTGTTTAATTTGGACGTGGCAGCTTAAAATGGTGGACGAAAAAGTAGCAAAAAATATTTTTTTTGATTTTGTGCATTTTAAAAATTTTCACTTTGCAGACTCATAACTTAAAGGCCGTTGAAGATTTTTGCAAATTTCTTAAATATTTACATAAAACATTAAATCAGGAACTTTTTATGTAAATTTTGTTAAATTTGGACGTGGCAGCTTAAAATGGTGGACAAAAAAAGTTGCAAAAAATATTTTTACACAGTAATAAATTTTCTAATTTTGTTTCTGAAATTTGACGATGACTGGAAAAATTGCAGAGTAAAGATTACATTAAGCCGAATTTAAAAATAATTATATCCGAGTGAAAAACACAAAAAAATCAAAAGAATTAAGCGCAAGGATAAACTTTCCGATACAAAGCAATTGGAATTATATAACACATCCGATTAGAAGCAGTGGGAATATTATTGATCACTAACAGCATTCATTAGTGTTTTATTATAAATTTAGATAAGTCTCGTGTATGGCCTCCACACAATTGAATGTATTATAATAAACACAGGTGGTTTTAGTTCACATTGCAACTATTATTATGTAACTCAACTAAAGTCAAATCGAATATGTAGAGTTGAGTAAAAGTATGAAATATATTAAACGCATGTTTGGATGGTAAATTAAGTTCACCTATTTGTTATTAATTTACCTATAAGTGTGTACCGCTCCTTCAGTGACTCTCTTATTAAAAATTAATTTAATTAATTACAAGAGATTCAAAAGAAAAATAAGAGAATCACCTTTAAGGTGGCCATCCCAGAAGTAGATTAAATGCTCGGCGATTAAGGGTTGCAGGTTATTGGATAATAAACCGTCCATTATTGACAATATTGCACGATCAATATTTTTGATTAATTAAGCGCTGGCAATATTAATAATCAATAATATTGATACAATTAAAAAAAAATCACGAAAAAAATTATTATAAACTTATTACAAATTTCTTTCAAAATTTTGAACATTTTCCTTGTAATAAGCTACAAGAAGTCCTTCAAAAGCGGTGTGCAGATTATTAAGTTGAAAGGGCAACTTGCTCTAAAATATAGAGCTTAAATATACAGAGACATTAAAATTCCATTATATAAATTATTAAAGCCCCACATTTATAAGATTTGTGTGAAACTTGAAAGACGCTTTTAAAAGGAATTACGAAACTATTTTCCCTCTTTCCCGATCGAATTTTCCGAATAATTTTGAAAGGCAATTTTTTTATTAGTTGTTTGAAAAAAAAAATGTGAACCACTTTCTTTTCCAACTAGAATATCTGCCACGTAAAGGTAAATTTAATTTTTTTTATGACCGGTGTGAGAAAAAATGTGGAAAATTGTCATGCACTTACCGTTAAATTTCAATATAGTTAAAATGCCATTGGGAATGTATATGGCCCCATAAAAATGTACCAAAATTTGACGCATTTTACGAGCTGCTATCAACGTTTACGCTGCCAACTCCAGAAATATATACACAAGCGGGCACGAAGTAATAATTCTTTCAAGTAACATAATGTTCGTATAATACGGTGCTTTATTTATTTTTGAAACTCGGGTCGAAGGGTAGAAAAAAAATCAAATTTCTGCACACTGCGCGACTGAAATTTTGCGTTCTCTTCATTATAATCACGTTATGTCGCGTTATTTCACTCAACCATCCGCAGCTTCGAAATAAATTTTGCGAGAAACCGGGAATAATTCAAGAAGGTAACCGAGTTACGATCATGCGCGCATAATCCAGGTATGATCTAAGTATCTTAATAAATTGCACGCTTTCACTATACACCGATAAAAAACAAAAATTTGCGTATGATGTGTATAGCACGATTTCAAATCGCGATGGAGGATGTTGTGGACAATTGTCCTAGTCAAAAATGGGCAAAATGATGAAGGAGTGGTTGACTGACTAAGAGTACACGCGAGTATTTCATAGAAGGCATCAAAAAAATAAGAATCCGGTTCTATCGAGATTCGGCAGTAGTATCAGCGATAGCATCGATACGTCAAAGAAGAAATCATGAAATCAATCGCGGAAGAGGTCAAGGAAGGAGAAAGGGTGCAGATAGTAGTCAAATTTCTAAGAACTGTACACAGAGGCAGATATATAGCCACGGTTCTGGCCTAAAGGGAGTTGTCTGACAAACTCCTTCAAAAAGGTGAGGTGAGTGGAACGGGTATGGGTCATATGACGAGTCAGAAAATGGACCTACCTAACGGCCAGTGTCTTGGGTACATCACATGGCAAGGTATGCAGGAAAAAGGAAAAGAACCGGGTGCCGCAAATGTGGACAATATGGGCATAAAGCACATACATGCGAGAAAGAATCTTTCTGCAAAACGTGTAACGCGAAAAGGCACAGAAGCAGAATAGCAAAGTGCCCTAAACAAAAAGTCAAACATTTTGAAACATTTGTTCTTCTTTTGTGACCTCAATCAAAAAACGGGTTGCGGGTGAAAAAAAATTATTTTTTTAACGAAAGAGTAAAAAAACACAAATTTCTCTTTTCCAATTGCATATTCAATTGTTTACTTTGAATGTTCTCGCAGAACACAAACTTCGACCCCAATTTTTTTTCACTTCTCCCAAAGCAAACTCATTGAAAACTATCCCCTGCGCGTACATAAATTTACATGCGTAAAATGTAAGTTTATTATTATCCATCGCAGTGTTTCTAATTAACTTGAAAAGAAATTAAACAATATCATGTAACGAAATGTAAATAAACATAAAACACATGCCTGTCGCATTAATTAAGTAAATGTGGCATATATGCATAACAGAACAATATTATTGTGCCCACCTTTTCGTTGGTTATAATAAATCAAAACATTACACAAATTTTGCAATTTATTATTTGCACACGTTGAATTTAATCATTTGTACTTGTCAACGTCATTCCGAAAGTTTTTTAAATTATAAGTGGAAAATTGTTTGAATAACTTGCTATAAAATAGGAGGTGTGGTCACCACACGATTTTCATTTACGAATTTAACTTTTAATTGAAATTTAACGATAATTTATTAATTATCAGCCAATTAGGTTGGCAGTATGTCTCAGCAACTTCATTTTGTTGAGAAATGTATGTTGGCAATTACTCCGATTGTGACATCTGTCACTTTTGAATGATGTATAACCTATTTCATTAATTGTCAGCTGATTATAATGACAGTATATCTCTGCTACTTGATGGGCATAAATTCGATAAAAGCAACGAAAAATGATGAGTTCTTAAAATTTTATATTTTGAAAATATGATAACGACAAATTTGTTGCAAATTTGATTCTAAACGTTTTTATACTTTTACAATTTTTCCATAAACTTGATAGTTTTTGAAATATTTGCAAAAAAACGAAATACCTAACCAATAAACCACCACTTCCGGTTGGTGGATTTCAGCCAAAAGTCACTGAGACCTACAAATTTTTGTTAAAAGCTTAAATATGATTTTTTTGGCAAAAAATATTAGGTTAAGTGATTTTTCAACGAAAATTATTCGTTTTGTGATTTTTTTTTAAAGCAAAAATTTATTGTGTGATATTTTAAACAATACATCACACTTTCGGGTCTCGAACGAAATGTCTCTGGATTGCTGGAGTAGTTTATATAATTTTTGATGAGAATTGCCAACCTTCTTTAAGAAAAAAATAAATGTTAGGGTTGCCAACCTTTTTTATATAAGAAAATCATATTGGGGTTGCCGTCTTTTTTTTTATTTAAAAAAATCATGTTAGGGTTGCCAACTTTTATTTTTATTAAAAAATATCATGTTAGAGTTTCCAACTTTTTTTATATAAAAAAATCATGTTGAGGTTGCCGACTTTCTTTATAAAAAAAAATCATGTTCGTGTTGCCAACTTTTTTTTTATAAAAAAAAATCATGTTAGGGTTGCCAACTTTTTTTATTATTTTTTTTACTTTTTTTTAATTAACACGTCTTTTATAAGTTCATTTGAGTTTTTACCGAAATAAATGAGGGTTACCATCATATTTTATTTAAACTTTTTGTTTTATGGCCTTTAAAGAATTACCAACTTTTTTCATGAAACATAAATAAGGGTTGCCAACTTTTTTATGAACAAAAATAAAATCACAATAGGGTTGCCAACTTTTTTCAATTTTTTTACATCACGATCATTATAAGTGTACTAGTTGTTGGTTAAGTTAACCAGAACAGCCTCATCGCACATTTCACTAACAGACATTCCAACACGTGCCACGTCACCATATCGCCAACTCATCACACGAACCACGCAAATTTTTGGTGCAATTTTCAATAGAAGAATTTCTTTGTATAACTTTTTCCATATAAAAAATTGTATGATTTATAACATAATAAAATAATTTTGTGATTTTTTTTACTAAGAAACAATTGAATCAAAGTGAAAAGTAAAAAAATGTGTAATCAAAAGACAGCATCAGTAAGTTTAATCAAAGTTCCGTTATAAAACCATTAAAGCACCAAATGACCCAACTTAAACAACAATAATGCGCCAAGAAAGTTACCCAACTGGCAGCAATTATCAAAAAGAAGACGCGCATTCTAAAGAATTTTATCACTACAGAGGCCACCAACACATTTTATTCAAATTGGTATCATTTCAACCCACAAAAGTCGAAATTATTTTATATACTCGCTCAATTAAAACAAGCACGGAGTAATAGTGGTACCGCAGAAAAACATAGTTCTAAGTTAAAATTGGCAAAACGTATTAAATATGTTCCACTAATCACCCGGCTTAAGTCGATATTTTCGTAAATTTATTTTGGCCAAGGAGGATATGTTAATGTACGCTGTTGTAAGAGCTCTGTTTGACGTAACCTGTCAAATGGCATCCTCGTCTCGTTTATAATCTGTTTGGAATGTAGCTGTGTGCCATGCAGGGGATTACGGCCTAGGGTTTCTTGCCCCCTCTTGGAAAATTATGAAATATGACCGCGAGACTGATTAATGTGTACTTATTCGTACAATTACCCTCATGTAATGCGCGCTCATTGGATAAACAAACTTAATTCTGGGGTGTCGGCGTTGACACGATCAAATTTCTCTAAACACAACAAAAATGTTTTTTTGAGACATTTTGTAATTAATTTCAATCGTAAGAATTTATGGAGGAGAAAGTTTGTATTTTTTTCTCCTTTATTAATTCTTACGATTAGTTGTTTTTTACGAATTTCCACCGTGCCAATTTTTATGCAATTTTCATCCTGAATGGAAAATTTATTGCGTAATAACATATTAAAAGATGAAAAGTTTCCAATGTTTCATTCAATTGTTAAAAATGTTTGTTTGAAAAATTTCCAGTTTTGATTATTTTAATCCAAGATTAAGTTTAAGTAACATTTCCCAAATTTTCATCGTGTCAATTTTAATGAAATTTTCACCCTAAATAGAAAATTTATTGCTCAATAACATACTAAAAGATGAAAAGCTTCAAATGTTTCATTAAATTGCTAAAAATGTTTATTTGAAAAATTTCCAGTTTTGATCATTAAAATCCAAGATTAAGTTTAACTAACGTTTCCCAAATTTTCACCGTGTCAATTTTGATGAAATTTTCACCCCACATAGAAAATGTATTGCCTTATAACATACTAAAAGATGAAAAGTTTCCAATGTTTCATTCAATTGCTAAAAATGTTTGTTTCAAAAATTTCCAGTTTTGATCCAAGATTAAGTTAAAGCAACATTTCCCAAATTTTCACCGTGTCAATTTCAATAAAATTTTCACCCTAAATAGAAAATTTATTGCTTAATAACATAGTAAAAAATAAAAAATTTCTAATGTTTCATTCAATTGCTAAAAATGTTTGTTTCAAAAATTTCCAGTTTTGATCATTTTAATCCAAGATTAAGTTTAACTATTATTTTTCAAATTTCCACCGTGTCAATTTTAATGAAATTTTCACTCCGAATAGAAAATTTATTGCTTTATAACATACTAAAATATGAAAAGTTTCCAATGTTTCATTCAATTGCTAAAAATGTTTGTTTGAAAAATTTCCAGTTTTGATCATTTTGATCCAAGATTAAGTTTAACCAACATTTCCCAAATTTCTACCGTGTCAATTTTAATGAGATTTTTACTTCGAATATAAAATTTATTGCTTTATAACATACTAAAAGATGAAAAGTTTCCATTGTTTCATACAATTGTTAAAAATGTTTGTTTGAAAAATTTCCATTTTTGATCATTTTAATCCAAGATTAAGTTTTAAACTAACATTTCCCAAATTTCCACCGTGTCAAATTTAATGTTATTCTCTTGCAACGTAGAAAATTTATTACATAATAAAATAGGAAATAGGAGGAAAAAATCGTTTCCTTGATAAAATTTTTTCTTAAAGTTCAGTGAACCCGTTTGGTAACATAATATTCCTCCCGTAGATCATGCACAATGATTATGATTGAATAATGCAAGGCGTCAATACGTATCTGTGATGAATAAGGGCCGCCATTCATTGCCCAGTTAATTCGCAACACTTCATATCTCGCGCAATAACATCCAGAACTTCCGTTCGACACATAAGCCGTTATTCCATTTCGAACGCACGTCTCCGTATTCTTTATTCGTTCGAAACGTGTCGTTTCATCGCCAATTGAACAATAACACGACCAAATCCGATACGAGCATTTGTGGGAACGTTTCAATATTTACCTTTTACTTTATTACAAAATTATTATGTCGTTTTGGTTTACCTATCAATACGAACAGTTAAACCAAATAGAATTTGTAATATCGCAAGTGGAAACTTTATTTTAATAACGAATTATCGGTAAATATGGAGCAACCGGTTCGTGAATATCGAGCTACCGGTATATGGATATTCTGTTACCCAAAATATCAAGCTGGCGCTTTACAAATTTTGATTTGTTGTCGGTACATGAATATGGATTCATCGCTACGTGAATATAAAACTGCAGGAACGTAAATATTAAGCTACCGGTATGAAATATCAAGCTACCGGTACGTGAATATCAAGCTACCGGTAAATAAATATCAAGCTACCAACTTCCGTAAGTCGCATCATCATAGTTCACAAAAAATTCGAGGTATTGAAAATTCGAGTTACAGAATTAGCAAAAAGAGCAATCTTGTTGCAAAAATTTGCGAAAAAAAATCGAGATATAGAAAAATTTAATTTATAGAAGTTCGAGTTATGGAAGTTTGACTGTATATAAATTTCGAGCTACCAATAATAATAAGTTTTTGTTATTTACGTTGGTAGGGATCAGCTGCTCAGATACGGTAAGGAGACGTTTGTTTATTTAAGCAAAATTATGTTGGGCGCTAGTAATTAAGAGTCCTGCAAAAATTAGACGAATTCAATTATACCCGCGAGATGTTTAATGATTAAATTTCTAACGTAAAAATTGCGTCAACTAAACGAAGAATTGATCAAATATAAAATAAAGATTCTGTTGAATCAAAAAAATATTTTCACGAGTATTTAACAATAAGGAAAGATTATAAACAAAAATTTAGGGTTTTACGAAGACATGGGATTTTAGCACAAACCACTATATGAAGAGATTGCGTAATGAAAAACGCTTTACGATTTACAAAATTTCCAAAAATAAGAAAATCGTTTCGTAATAAATATTTACACAAATATTTAAAATTCTTCGCGAGCTTTAAAACTGTTTTTTCGCTCTATAAAATTCCTCTTTCCTGCTCCCTTGAAAAATCAATCTCTTTCATCATTCCATAAAGTCAGTACATAAACGCGAAGCGATCGCATTCTTGCTAAATGCCCCTTTCAGCCCCCACAGTTTCAAGTTTCCCAATGCGTCTGTAGATGAAAGCGCCTTACCAATATTTCACCGATTTACCACAGATTTGCGCGCCCGCCATTTCAACGCTCGCAGCTTAGAAAATTGAAATCGCCGTCTGTGTTTCAATATTACGTTTGAATATTCAATTGCGCGCGTTAGATAATGTGTCGGCGTGCAGATTATGAGACTAGATTGGATTCGAATTAGTTGTATTACATAATATATAATGCGGTGGTAAATTATCCGTGCTGATAACACATTCTATTGTGTCTGTGGAGGCTAATATTACGGGAGACTTATAATTTATTATAAAATAATTTATGAAAAGCAGTTTGTGATCGTTATTTTGATCAATTTATACACTGATTACAAAATTTTGTAACGTTTCCT
>JARJDX010060969.1:0-11706 GCA_030264735.1 Gymnusa sp. GC000175 | reverse complement strand
CTACTGGCTATAAGTATAGTATACTCAGCAAAAAGAATGTTGTTAATAAGAGTAACATTGATCTTGATACCGTCTCTAACTTCTTATAGCGCTCCATGAATAAAACCTTAGAGTAGATGTTGAAGATGAATGGCGATAATACCTCGCCTATCGCCATTTCTTACCTCTACTTCTTCAGATGTGGCGCCTTCATATGAAGAGCAGTGGTTACCACTTAGTATGTCTGTAGTGCAATTGCATGATTTTTTAAAATAAATTAATATATTTTTATAAAATATACATAATTAATCAATTTTGAGGTATATAAAATAATTTATGATGGGAATGTAAATTAATATGTAGTACAAATATTACAAAACTGGAAAATTATAATTTAGTGATTGTTGTTTTGCCAAGGTAAGTAAACACAGAAAATAATTTCTACTTTGTGGGCTAACATAAAATGTTAACAATGTCTGTTCATTATTTCCACCATTTGGGGTACCTATTGGTGTTGTATCAGGTGAAATACTCATTTCTGAATGTTCTGGAGTTAAATTATCAGGTAGCTGCATTAAACCAACAGTACTTCTTACATAATCTGCAACTCTTGCACGACAAGCAGGATCCATTTCTGCACAATCATCTTCACAAAGTGTTTTCAATTTAACTCTGGGTGTTTCCAATTTTAAACATAACAAAGTTGGATCATTATTATGAACACCTATTAATTCTGTTAAACTTAAAACCCTTTGAGACATATCTTCATCAGTATCAACAATTATTAAGGCTTCTGATGTTAAAACTAATGCAACAGCATCATATTGACTTATATTTGTTATGGCAGTAGCTTCTGTTACAAAAAGTATGTTGCTCTGTGTAACTGATTGCATAAATTTCCATTTATATTTTAGAATTGAATTTGGTGTTGAATACACATGATTAAGTACTGGATTCATTCTAGGTTCAGGAAGATTATTCCAACCTGCTCCTTGCAGTAATCCTAAAATGATGTATATTTAATGATTATTATTAAAATTCATTAAAATAAATTTACCCTGTCCTGTTAGAGCTACAAGCTCAGCTGCGCCACTTAGTGGTTTAGTAAAAACTCCCACAATACCTCTACCCACTCCTGCAACTAGGCTCTTTGGTGAAGCCCCTTCAGTCATAACAGATTGTAATGGATGATGAGCAATACCACCCACAGCTCCCAATAAGCTAATTCCTAATCCTGTTAACCCCTTAAAATGTTACATTTATAAGAATTCTTGGCCTCTTCTGCAATTATTTTTATTACTTGCATGAATCCTTGCGTTAAACCTTGGGGTCTTTGTCGCCTAGATTCTTCAGTGCGTTTTAAATGCTCTTCATCTAATGTCATACGATCCAAATTTCTAGCTACACTTGAAGCTAATTTTGTAACTGATTGTAACGTTCCGGCAGTAACGTGTTTCATAAGACTTGCTGAACCGTAAGATACACCCCTTAAAAATGCCCAGGGACCTTGTACGAATCCATGATAAGGGAGACTGACAAAATCGCGTAGGCCTGTACCCATTGCTCTTGCTAACCCTCCTGGGCTACCTAGTAGTTCCAACGAACCTACGACCCAACCCGCTCCAAATATTGCACCAGATAAGTAGTGCATTGTCAATGCGTGTCCCAATCTTAAAAGTAAAATACATTTATGTTATTTTAGTACATTAAAAATATGATCTTTTGGTGTTAAGATAAAATACTTTTATTTTTATTTAAAAAAGGTACACAAGTTATTGAATTTTTGTTTGTTAGATCAAAAGGTTAGTGCGTGCGTACCACTCGACAAATTCGCTCAGAGATATGTCGCATAGCCACTACTACCCAAGTTCTATTCTCACCTCCACGCTAGGTGGAAACTAGACCAATACCTACTAAGATTCGGTGAAAACCTGTATGGAGGAAGGCAGAGGTATGGGCCAACGAGAGAGCGTGAAATGGTCCACCGGTAAGGGGTTTAGCGTGTGGTCAGAAACCTCTAAAAACAAAAAATTCGAAGAAATCTGCAAAAGAAGCCTCGAAACGTTGAAAACAAATGAAAAATCGCTGTGTGGACGGTATTGCCAAAATATCGCGTGAATGGTAATAGTTACTAAGGTTACAATCTGGTTATTTAGTGCATCTTTGTGTTTTTTTTATTATTAATTTTCCATTCTTGGCCGTATTTAGCTAAACGTTATGACGAAAAGTGAAGAAAGTAAATATTCTTGGACAAAAAAAAGTTATTAAACTGATTGAAATACTACAAGGTGTGCACGCATTGTAGGACGTTGGAACAAAAGAATGCAAAGAACGAAATATGAAGTTTGATGAAATTTCCAAAATGGCTATGAAGTTTAAAACACATGTTGATAAAAAAGCAAGAACTTGGTTAATTTTTGTGTGGATGCACAACATTACTGACAACAGGGATCCAGATACATGTTCTTGTATCTCCATAAAGTGTTTTCGACATGCTTATGCACATTGTTTCCCGGTGTGTAATAAGCATTTTAAGTAACGAACATTTTTGACTAGGGAGTAGTAGTCGAGCTGTAAAACGCCTGATTTTTTCTCTCTGTCGGATTGTTTGAAAGTGACCATAAAAGCCGTAAGACCACGCTGTCTATACCCTAAAGCGAGATCTCTCGCTCAAAAAATGGGTGAATAATACAAATTGGCGACTTCTCGTTTTCAACAGAAATACATGTTTTGAGGTCCCCTAAACAAGAATAGACCAAAATTAAACAATGTGTGTGTGTGTGATGCGCTCTCCTTAAGCGTTAGTAACGTTAGTCTTTTTTGCAGGTTACTCAAACTGAAAAGAATTTAAAGGTAGAAAAACACACCAAAACAAATTAGCGATAAAAATTCCAAGAAACCTTTTGCCATATATAGTTTGCGTTTGTTTAATTAATAAGCTTAACCGACAAAGTTAAAAAAATTAACAAAAATAACTGCCAATATCGCCGGTAGATGCCGCCATTCTAAGCTAAGCATGCTAAGTACGCGTATAAACGCAGCGGTTATTGTCGAGTCGACTGGAAAAAAATAATTACATACACACAATTTTCGCGCGGCGTATGTTGAGTCTGCTTTTCAATTATGGTTCGCCGCAGAATAATGCGTAGACTTGACAATCTGCGCTTATCGGCGGGACAGTCGCGAGGAAACCATGTGTCGAGCCGTCGAAAACGATGCGCGTTAGGCCGTCCGCACACCTGTCGTTCCTTGTTTGGTACTCGAAGCGTCTGCGACACGAAGTCGCAACGTCATGTGCGTCACATACGAACTATGCGATGCAAGTGGAATGCTTGCACACGTGTCGAAATATTTTGTCAGTAAGCTTGCGATCCTCCAACCATCTTCATTTTCCTTTTGTATTTTAAAATGAACAGTTCAAGTAATGAGGAAGATGTTGTCATGTTTTATTGGTATCGTCGGATGAAAAGAAGAGTTTGGGTTCATCTATACATTAAACGGAACTTTCATTGTCGGTTGTTTGTTGCGGCAAAAGAATTGCAAGAAACCGATTCAACATTAGTGACATTTTATAGAATGTCAAAAAAATCGTACAATCGTACACTTCTCCCATAAATTTGATATTATACACCTCCATCGTACACAATGCAAGCGTCACGCTCGATTTTTCCTGTTCTCAACAAGTCGCACGGTACGAGACGCAAACGCATCGATTACGATTCGATTGCCAGACGGCTCGTTGGCGGCTCTCCACTTACTTACTTAGGAAGTCGGTTGGAGGGAGAATCGCTTTGACTTCAAGTCGCAGACGCTTCGAGTACCAAACGACCCGTGTGCGTATGGCCTTACTGTTGCATTAGTTTATATGGAACGTCGTGTCCAGTCCGAAGGGAAACCATCCGCCCCACGTTGGGCGCCAGATAAGGGGAAGCCGACCGTCGAGTCGATGGTCACCTCGATAATAAAAGCTTCGTGTGTACTTATAATAAATCTCACCCTAGAATAATAGATGTTAGTAAAACTTACCTGTAATTTGTTGTAAATAAACGTTTCTTGTCAAATTTTCCAAATTGCAATGGTGACTGATCTAATGCAATATAAATTTTTATGGACGAATGTACTGATAACAAAAGTGATACTGGTTCAATACTAAAAGTTTTTAAACTGAGTGGTCTGGCTAAAATTGTTGAGCCACATATTATATGTGCAGGAACTGGTACACAAATAGGACTTAATTTATAATTTTTCTTTGCATCAGATTTTTGCCAAATTATTAGTTTAGATGGTTGTAATACGGCAATGTAGTCCATAATTTTCATTATATAAACATCTTCTATAAATACTGATAGTGGTTCAACTTTAATTTTTATATCTCTTACATCTAAAATTTTAAATTTATATAATTTAACTTCCTGAATGCTAAAGGCGAATATATATGCTCTTTCATAATTATAATAAATAGGTACAAAAAAGATGTACACGCTCTTGCATATTTATGAATAGGTACAAAAGGCGGATATATACGCTCACATTCTTTAATATATACATTAGGCGTAAATATAGGTGATTTAAGCTTAGCGATGCGCCCTCTTGCGGAGAAAAATGTACTTCTCACGTAGTGGGAACTTTAATTCATATGCGTTTACATATTTAAACGGTATTTACAAATTCACAAAAAAATTGACCAAGAAAACCCACAAAAAATACTTAAAAAAACTTTAGTTATAAGAAGTCATAACCTTATTTTACCCACTTAAGAGCACAAGCTGAAAATTTTAATTTAAATCACCTATACGCCTTTATAGTTAAACATAAGTTATTAAAATAGGATTTTAATTTTTTTTTTTTTTTGACAAAGAAATGGATAAAAATCAACTAACCTGTCATATTTTGCTGTAGAACAAAGTCTTTCCAAGTTTCCACATTTAATTCTACTTGAATTAAAGAATTTTCCTGAGATGCATGAATGAGCTGAGCAATAGGTACATTTAATGTTTTTAAAGAATTATTTTGCTTGATTTCTTGTCCAACAAGCAAAACTGGAAAATCAAAGGAACCTCTCGAATATAATTGATTATCTACTTGAACATCCGAGATGCACAAACAAACTTGAGATATCTAAAATTATTTATTAATTAATTGGCGATTTCAATTAAAAGAAATTTTTTAAACCTCAGCTCTTGTTATAGTTAATGAAATATTATCACAGGTTAGACTGGCCACTTCAGTTTTTTCAGCACCACCACTTTCCAAGTCAGATGTCAAAGTAAGTGTAATTCCTTTTAGAAAGACCAATACTCGTAACGCGGTAAGTTCGGTTTTACACGTTATTTCACAACTCTCATTGTGGACTACCATTTGATTGGTTGATGTTTCTATTAAGACAGGAAGCATATCAAACTTTTGTTGACATTTTGCAGAAACTATCGCATCTGATGAAGCAGATGACACAGATTCTTCAGCACTAAAATAAGTACTTCCTACTGTGGTCGTACTGTCACTAATCTATAATTGACGATGTGGAAATGTAAACAATTTAATTTATTTAGTATTTAGAAATGTAATTTATTTATTACCTTTAGATCAGCCGACTGGCATTTTAAATTATGATTATTTTCATTTTCGTGAAGTGATAACCTTACCCTTATATCTCTAGCGCTAATTTCCACCTAAAATTTTTTGTTTTAAGATAAAATTAATAAACTCCACCCTTGCCGGCCCCAATTCCGGATGAAAAAGGAAGAGTGGGAGGAGTAACAACCGCATTAAAAGACCAGGGTTTAACTGGCTGGCCCTGTAAGGGCCACAGCAAAGAATACTGGTGAAAAAGGGTCAACTGAACTATGAGGTATAGAAAAATCCAATGTTTTATGAGGCGGAAGGCGAAGATTGGTCTCGTGAACTTAGAAAAGCAACCAATCCAGAGGAAGAAAACCTTAACAAAAAATTACTCTGCTTTGCGGTAAAGATTACGGCGACTGACTGGTTCCCTATCACTTAAAAAAATATATTTTCCAAAAAACCTAAAAATAGCCTTAGAACACAGGACGGATGGAAAGGAAAAGAACACATGCAAAGAAAAGGAAAGTGAGAAGTCTAAAGAGAAATTAAGAATTTAATGTAGGACATTGTGGTGTTAACAGAAACAAAAGAGAATGGGGCAGGTGTAAAGATGGTAAAGGATTGCATGCATGTGTTGTACCAAACGACCGACATACAAAGATGATACACAAATGCTACAAAGCAAAGTACGAACTACGATTATACAAATGAAAATAAATTGCGAGTAAATATGAAAATTATGCAACGACCAGTTTCGATTCTGGGAGTTAATGGAATACCAAATCATGAACCATGCGGGAAAAGGTGATTTCTTCGAAGAACTATAGAAGGAAATCCAGAAAATTGAAGGAACAAGGGATCTAGTACTGTTGGGAGTTTTAATAATCGCACCCCGCGACTTTTACTTTCTCTAAATGATCAAGTTTGGTCATCTTCCCAGCAATATCGGCCTAGAAGATAAAGATAAAAAGACCAAGACGACAGTGGAAGGAAGTAATAGTAAAGGGGATGAATGCTGGAGACCTTCGACAGGGATAATGGGACAACAGAGAAGAATGGAAATTGGGTATCGGGCAACGTCGTCAGACTTTTTAGAATATACTTTTTTATATAAACTTACTTGACTCACAGATTCTACTCTTACATAAATTGTATGTACAGAATATGATACTGAAACTTTCACATCCCCATAAAATGGAATTCGCACGAACTGGTCATTAAAATTAGTAACATTAACTGGCGTCGACCATAAAAATCCCTGAGGATCACCTAAAATTATATTTTAAGATGTCTTGATAACCTATTCCCTAGTTTTATGCCTTACTTTCCGGATCTGATGCAAATACTAAAGTTTCTAAATAATTATTTTGCGGTAACTCGGGAAATCTTTCTGCAATCACAGGCATACTATAATAACAAGATTGACTATCATCAATTGAGCATAACCAATTAAAATGTTCGCTATCTTTATTTGTGACGGATTGATCGCCACCTGATTGTGCGCAATAAATTTTTGTACCACTGCGATTTTCTATTAATAATTGTGGATGTAAATCGTGGTGAAGTGATAAATGTATTTGGCCTTTTAATTCTTGAGAGACAATGACGATGGGCACCTACGAATTAAATGAAGATTTTTCCCCCAGATTAACAAGTAATGTACAGCTTGCCAAATTCACCGTGGCATGTAAAATGCGCACAAGACTGATAAGGTTGGTAGAGAAAAAAAAGGAGGTAGCGCTGCCCACTATAACGTGGGAAAAACTTGTGCGCATCCATGAGCCAGGTGCCACGGTGAACTTGGCAAGGAGTAATATTAAATATTTTAATTTTTTAAAGATCAACATACACTACGTTCATCAGATTGAATTGCAATACTTCTACGCACAAGGTATTTATCTACTCTCACAGGACAGGACCAGGCAGTAGTTCTGTTATTAGTAGAGAATGCTACATACAATGCATATTCTGTTGATGCATCATAATTTTTGCCTAAAGAGTACCATTGAATGATCGGTATTCCTGTATTGCTAAAAATGCAAAAATTTTGCAATAAAGCATAAAATATTGATATTAATTAAGAGAATCATTTAAAAAAATTAATTTTATTTATTGTATTAAGAAGAAACTTTAATACTGAACTACCTATACACCATTAATTTTCAACACGAAGCGCGCGTAAACAAATGCACGTACACAGCGATTAATAACTTAATCCGGCCAAGAACGCTCACTGTCGATCTGAGGTGTTCACGTGCCGATCACGCGTTAAGCTTTGTTTACGCGCTCCGTATTGAAACTGAATGATAAAATTTAAAAAAAAGTACCTTTTACTTAAATGTGGCGGTAAAGTAAAAGCATGTTTCTCAAAATGTCGTGGCAAATGTGTATTGGTTTGCAGTTCGGGAACAGCAAAGCAGATAACTTGCAGTTGTAACTTTAAGTGGCTTGTTACAATGTGTGAGGAGCATATTCTTAATAATCTTATTTCATTTAAAATGGAACTTATTATAGAAACAACGCAGATCTAAAGTAAAATATAATTTTAAAATGGAATTAGTGTATACAAAATTCTTACATAAGGATCGCAACTGACAACGGTTTTTATGGATCCATCTAGGGGAATTGTTCCTGTAATTTGTGGCATATAAAATGTTTGAGTCCAGTTTGATTTGGCTAATTGTAACGGAGGAGACATATTCCATGTACCACCTATTCCAACACCTACATAAAATGTTTCCTAAAATTTCAATTGAGAAGTAATAAATATTTTTTACTACAAGAGTAAGATTAGAGCTTATATCTAGCATCCCAGAGCTCTGAGGGTTAAAAAAACTACGTTTTGTTGAGAAAGTGATCGAGTTTTATGTAATATATATGGAATTGGTTGCTTCATGGCGCCTACATCAAAATACAGGCCAGGACTTCTGGCGCAACTCACGGCCATGGTTAACCTTCAACTAGTACAGAATAGGCATATGTTAGTCTATTCTTAATGGTTGTTCCTCTATGTAAGTGGCGGCCACTTCTGCTCACAGAATATAATACTGAAACCTTCACATCCTCAGCAATGAAATTTGCTAAATTACATCTTAAATGTGATGTACCCGCCAATTAAACCAATCATTTAAAGATAATAAATTATGAATAAATATTATGACTCACCTCTAATTTTGGAGGAGTAAGAATTCCATTATTACTAATACGGCACAATTCTTTTTCATTTACGATAATTGCAATGGAACAACCCAAAGTGTTAACTAGCAGTGACCAAGGTAACAATTCAACTAGTAGAGCACTGGAATATTGGCAAGCATTTTGATATCGCACCTAAAATTAAAAAGCTACATAAATTTTAATAACTTTCGAACCCCGATTTACTTGAACATGAGTTAAGGGTTGTTCTTCAACCATAAATTCTACATCTTCCAAATCGTCCTGGAAATAGGGCCAGTAAGATTTATCATAATTGTTTATTACATCCAAAATTTCATTTATATCTTCAGATTCTGATTTTTTAAAAAATTGTTTTTGATCTACAAGACTATAATTTAACGGCACATATGGATTAGATGATGAAGTGCTGTTGCTATAAGAACAGTTATTTAATAAATTAAAACTTCTGATAACTTCATCATAATTGAATACTCTATTTGGAAGGTAAGTTGATGAGAGTGATCTATAGTTCCTGGACAGTAGAGTTGTTGATATTCTCCAAGACCTCTTATTGTAGATTCTAAATGCACATTTAATGTCGGTGTTTCAATATGAACTTTTGCACTGATTGGAAGATTAGATCGAATCATAAAAAGTGGCCACAGCATGGCCAAAACTTTTGATCCCTTTTCGAAATTTTGTACAACAATCCTACACCATATACTTAAAAATTGACCACGTTCTTGAAGAGGTACTAAAAATTTTGAATGTAAACTTTCACGACTTGAATCAATGTAAACTCTCTTACTCACGGGTTTAAGTCGCGTAGTTTTATTAGTTTTTGACAACGTTTCGCTCGCCATTGCAGGGAGCATTCTCAAGTTTTCAGTAACGGACGTTTCTGCTTTAAGAATGCTCCCCGCAATGGCGAGCGAAACGTTGCCAACAACCAATAAAACTAAATCCGAAAGTAAAAAAATTTACGGTAATAAAGTTTTTATTTTTGAAGGACGGAATGGATATTTACCTTTAACTAACCACGGTTGGGCACATTTTGTGTTTTCCATTAAAGGTATATCTCCAGACCAAGCAGATTCCAATCCAAAAAATCGTAAACGCACAAAGTAATTTTTATTACCATCAATTAACATAGAAGGTGGAATGCTTTTGCCTTTAATAATATGACTTTGAGCAACTTTAAACACTCTATCCTTATCTTTTTCAACAGCTTCAACAATTTTGACTTCAAAATGCTCAAGTAAAGTGTTACAAATTATTAACTGTCCTGAGAATATGACCTGCTTTTGTGTCACTGATAATGACTTTACAGTAATAACAATCACTGCATTTTCATCAGGTATTCTACACATTTCTGTACCATCAACGTCAATTTTAAACGGTTCTGACCAAATCCATTGATTTTCTTCCAAAGCGATTCGCATCATTTGTTTGCATTTTTGGGACCTCCAAGCATACAAATGACAAAACCTTGATGGTAAAAATATATCTTCTAATCCGGCTTGCCCAAAACGTAAATTTAAATTCGTATCATTGCAAATTACATAATGCGTCATCACAATTAAATCTTCATGTGGAGTTTCATTCAATGATTTAAACTTGAAACATTCTGACCACATTTGCGCACTTACGGATAAGGTATGTGCAGCGGAAGCTCCGAAGATGATATGAATTGGTTTGGAAATAAAATTGATACCCATGGATTTCGAAATACTTATTTCCAATTTTGATGTAAAAGGCTCAATTAACATTTGCTGCGTTAAAAATCCATAATCTAATATTGAACATTTAGTTGTAGCATTGACATCAAACACAGCCATTTCAAATTTCCAAGTAGCTAGATATGCATTTGCATTATCTATTGTTAATGTTAAAAATTGCTGATATTCTGGTACCAGTAAGTCAGGAGTAAATTTTTTTAAGTCGTTTGGTAAATTAAATGTAACATTCTTATTAAAATAGTTAAAAAAGTTTATATTAATCGATCCAATATGTAAGGCAATTGTCAATTCGGGAATCAAATTTTTATTAAAATACGAATCAATCCTTATACAACCTGCTAAAGCTCTGGGAGAAATTAGAACTCTGGATTGATTGTATTCCATTACCTACAAACATTAAATTTACTAAGAGAGAGCGAAAGAGAGAGAAAGAGAGAGAGAGAGAGAGAGAGAGAGAGAGATGCCTTAACGCACATTATTTTAACATGAAAAAAAAAATTGTCGACAATTATATTGATTCAAATGGCTACGCACAATGACCCAATCCGAGTGGGAAATAAAAAAATCGTCACTAATTTTAATTAATTCAAATGTCTGCGCAGATTAATCTAACCTGGGATAGAAATAAAAATTGTCGTCAACTATATTCATTCAAATAGCTGCGTATATTAACCTAACTCGAGTGGGATATAAAAAAATCGTCATAAATTATAATTTATTCAAATGTCTACGCACATTAATCTAACGACTAATCTGTGGTATAAAAATTGTCTTCAATTATATTGATTTAAATAGCTACGCCCAATGACCTATCCGTCATAAATCGTCATAAATTTTTATTAATTCAAATGTCTACGCACATTAATCTAACCTGGGGTAGAATTAAAAATTGTCGTCAATTATATTGATTCAAATAGCTACGTTTATTAACCTAATCCGAGTGGGAAATAAAAATTGTCATACATTATAATTATTTCAAATGTCTACGCACATTAATCTGGCCTGGGGTAAAAATAAAAATTGTAGAAAATTATATTGATTCAAACAGTTACGCATATTAATCTAATCCGAATGGAAAATACAAAAATCGTCATAAATTTTTAATAATTCAAATGTCTACGCACATTAATCTAACCTGGGGTAAAAATAAAAATTATCGTCAATTATATTGATTTAAATGGCTACGCACAATCACCTAACCCGAGTTAGAAATAAAATAATCATCATAAATTATTATTAATTTAAATGGCTACGCACATAAACCTTTTTT
>JARJDX010060967.1:0-12700 GCA_030264735.1 Gymnusa sp. GC000175 | reverse complement strand
TTCCTTTTCCCAACATGCTTTTGTGACACTGCTCTGCCTCTGTATACAATTGAACCGGTCCGTAGCAGGTTGGGAAAAAATTTACCGGTCCGCGACACAAGAAAGTTTGAGAAGCACTGATCCAGACGCCTGGACCGTAGTTCGAACTTTGCGTTGAAAACGGCGATAACTCATAGGCTGACATGTTTCTGCACATGCACATTTATCTGAGAAAGATAAGTTTAGCAAAAATTGCAAAAAAATTGCACAAAATTTATAGAAATATACAAAAATGCGAAAATTGGTTTAAAATAATTTCAAAGGTTTGCAAAAAACGTCGGGGAATAGTAAACGTTAAGAGAGAAAGAACAACGAAGAAAAACAAAAAAAAAAGAAAGAACGTCGGAGAAGGAAGAACATCAAGAAAGAAAAAAGTAGGAAGCAAGAAATTAACTTAAAGCATGAACTGGAAAAAAATGATTTCAACGAAGAAAACACTAGAAGAAAGTACGCAAAGGAAATTAATTTCTGAGAAGGAAGAAAGAACGAATAAGGAGGATCGACGTTTTTTTCACCTTGTCATTCTTTTTTTCTTATCGTTTTACCCTTTCCAACTATTTTTTACCATGCCCCACCTAAGTCTTTGTGAAATACATATTTTTACACGCATTTTACTTTCATTTACAAAGTAAATTAATGTATAGTAATCGCGACAATTTTCAAAACCGAGATTTTTTTCACTGTGCACGACTCAGACTGCAGAGATGAGTGGTCACTGCTACGACGATCTATGGCTACGACTTCGGATAACCTGATAAGACATTATGCTGCATTCTTCCGATTCTTCGAAAGTGATAGCCGAGAACACGGAGGCAGTTACTAAGAATTTGCCTACCGAATTCAAAGAAGGAGAATTATTTTAAAAACAGTCAATTCTTGCAGGATTATCATACATCCCTTTTGGTAAAAATGAAAAATTTGTTGTAAAGTTTAATTTACAGAAGTAATATGAAACTATACTTTTTTATTTTGGTTGCCTGTTTTTAATTGGTATATATTTATATATGGTAGATAGTTAAAAGTTTAAAAATTGTGTTCATTAATTTTAACAACATGTACTAATTAAGGAAGAAATTTAAAAAAAAATTAAATTACATTTATAAATATATATCATGTTCATGATATAAACAGCTGCCACAAATTTTAACATCTTAGCTTTCAAATCATGAATATATTGTCGTCAACGACAACATCAGGGAAGCCATGAGAGCCAGGGATTTAGAGAAAGAAGTTGCGATGGACAGGCAGCGATGGCGTACAGGCGTGGGAAGGCGGCACCTAGCCGTATAAACCCAATCATATATAACTATTTAACATATCGTGGGTTCAATACTATAAATAGGTAACTCAATCTTTTTAAATTTGTTGTCTAGTACTTCAGTAAGTTGTAGTGTGGGGACTTTCTAATGCTAAAAGTACATATCTCTGAGCCTACCCAAATGAACCCTAGCGCTGCATTTCCAAACTAGGCAAGTAAGAAACGACCGTTCTGTTCATTAGAGGCCAAAGATAAATTTACGTTTTGCTCAAAATATGACTTTTCAAGTTACCTAGTTATAGTATTGAACCCACGATTTATACAATGGAGTTTATCCCAAAAACTTATCCGTTACGCGATATCAATTTCTCTCCCTTCAGCACACACGTGCTTAGGACACAAACTTTCCATCCGCACACTCATTCTCACAGATTTCAACTCTCCGCTCCGCATTTCTGTCTGGCCGACCGCTAGGTCAGCTGACCACTCCAAGTTGGCGCGCTTTTTCTAACACAAATGCATTTTGAACGTTACAATATTTGCAAAAAACCGAAAAACCTAACCAATAATCTACCAAATCCGGTTGGTGGATTTGTGCCAAAAGTCACTGGGCCCTCCTAATTTTTTTTAACAGCTTAAATATGAGAGAGGACACAGACACACAGGCAGACACCACTTCGAAAACAACTTTTTTTAATAAAAAGAGTCGAAAACGGATATTTACGAAAAAATCTCAATTTCAAAAATTTTAGCGATTACTATGCATTCTTTTACTTCTTAAATGAAAGTAAAAATGATAAAAGAGGTTCTTATTATAGTCATCAATGCCTATTGGCCAACATTAACGTATTACCTGAAGGTAGGTACGAAAGGAATAAAATCTAAAATTATAAGGAAGTCAAAACTTTTTGATCACAGAATTTATATGGGAAATAAAATGATGGTTTTATTATAAGGTAATATAGGTTTGTTGAAAAGAGACGACACATATTTAGTAAATGCAAGAAACTTTCCGTAAGTAGTTAAAGAAATGTATAGATTTAGAATCTGGAAAGTGTATAAAATGGAAATAGCAATTGAGTAGAGAATTGTTAGTGAAGGTATAGGTCGTAAAAGAGCAAGAGCCCGAGGTCCATTATGCGTCTGAAATCTGCATCCCTCATCAGATTGTATAGTCCCGATGAAAAGGTCCGGATGATATCGCGAGCAGGGAGGGTTTAAGTGGAAAATCGATGTGATCAAAGCACGGTCCATTCTAACTGCTGATTACTTTCTCTGATGGCCTCATTTTGAAGCTGCCATATCCACAGGTTGGAATAGGAATAAATAGTGCTCTGAAATTTTGCGCAATATTTTTATCTGGCGTGCATTATTCTTAAGAGCGGTGCTGCAGCGGAATAAGGGATTTTATAGCCCGTCAAGAGCTCTCCAATATAGAATTGGAGCTGTAAAGTTTTGCCCGGGGCAACCATTATAGATATGTGCGTTATTTATAGTGCCGCAGGGAACGAATGCAAATAGCATAAGACACGGACGATAATTACACCAAAGGAGGTAAGAATAAAAAACTCACCAGGCGGAATATCCTCGGATTATTTCCTCCAATTTGCCAGGAATAAAATAATATAAAGTGTACTCTCCCAGTTCCACTAACAAGATTATTATGCGGAACTCGTGTGCATTTGTTATTCATACATTCTTCCTCCTCTCCAATTATAAAATTCAAATAAACTATATAATCATCTGAATATTCACGCTTTAAACAACAAAAAATAAATAAATAAATAGCGTGCGGCTTTCGTGCCAAAAGAAAGCCGCTAATTGAATTAAAATTTGCGTCCGGAAGAAATATTCAAATATTTAGATTAAATTCTTAATTATTAAAATCTGAAGCTTTTGTTATTAAATCTAATTGCTTCTTCTCCGGTGAATATTAATAAATCCAGTCCAAGGCACTTTAATTATGAAATATTATTAATAAATCGCGACTTGTAAGAGCCCTAGCTTCCTTTATTCCAAGTACAAACTTCAAAATAATCACCGAGCGAAATTTTCAGCTCTACAAATTGGGATTGAACATAAACCAAGAGGTAAAACGAGTCTCTAAAATTAAAGCATTCAAATTAAATCCCAGAACGCACTAAAAAGCAAATTTAATGTACGCTATAAATACAAATTTATTTTCAAATTATCAAGAATATTTTAGTTGTTTTATGGCTATTTCATTATGCCAAACTAGGACAACGATGTTTAAAATCTAGGACAAATAGAGGACGACACTTTCAAATAGAGAAGACAGATCAAAATTTATATTTTGATTAATTAAAATTACACTAATTTTTATCAATTTTCGGTAAAATTTTCGTAATGTGCACCCTCATCTTGTATGAAAAACGTTGTTTAAGGCGGTTTTGAATTTCCACCGTTTTTCTTCCCCTAAAATGACTAATAGTGAAAATAAGTAAAAACGGCTTTCATTTGCGAATTTAAAACATTTTTGATACTTTTAATAGAAACATAACGATATTTCATTACCTATCAGCCAATTAGGTTGGCAGTATGTCTCTGCAACTTCATTTTATTGTAAAATGTACGTTGGCAATAACTCTGATAGTGACATTCGTCACTTTTAAATGATATATCACATTATTTCATTATTTGTCAGGTAAATTTAAAAAAAAAATGATAATAACAATTTTTTTTGCAAATTTAATTCCAAAAACTTTTACAGTCTAATGTGTTTTTTATAAACTTGAGTTTTTGAACAGTTTAGTCGTCTGGGCTGTAAAGAGACAGCTGTAAAGAGACAGGCATTACTTCGAAAACAACTTTTTCTTAATGACGGCAGTCAAAAATGGATATTTCCGCAAAGATCTCTATTTTGAAAATTTTTACGATTACTATACTTTGTGTTACTTTATAAATGAAAGTAAAAAACGTCGAGGGGAAGATCGAAGCAAATTTAAATGCCCGTACCTCTCTTAATTCTTACGAATTTAAAATTGATAAGGGAATTTTAGAGATATTATAAAAAATCTAAAAATTTGTTCAATATTTGGACAAAAAGTAAAAATTGCAAAAAGGCAAGAACTTCTGCACCTTCTTAAAATTTCGGACACATTCGAAAAATCCCCTCAGATATCCCCGATCGTCCTTCAAAAGAGGACAATGTCCGGGGAAAAGAGGACGTATAATAAGCCAAAGAACATGTTTTAGTTTGATGTCTATAAAATATTTATACGGTTTGGAATAGTGTTGAGGCGTTAAGAAGTCATTGGAATGTTGTAAATCTAGTTGGTGGGGTTTTGCATGCGAGGGAGGCGTCACAGTTTGGGCCGTATTTGAAAATAAGAGAGACGTCGCAGAGGGAGATTGGGATGGCACAACATAAACGTAAACAAGTGGATGTAATCTGACGTTCCGTTCGAAACTACAAAACATCATAAATAACGGCTGTAATCTCTACCGAAGTTCAGCGCGCGATTCGTACGCGGCGAATTTATGACTCTCGAAAAGTGGAGCACGTACTAACACAAGAGCTAGCATTAAAAACGTTCGATTGTAATTACTTCGAATCATTGAAATTAAGATATACGTTTATGGGTCCGAAATTGCTTTTTTTGTTTCATGATGCATTGAGCTTCATTTCGTTCCGACGCCACGTTCATTGAGATTCAACGTACAGGGGAGAGTCGGTTATAGCGCCTTCGATAAGTTGCATCGTATGTCGTCTCAAGTCCGGGGCCACCGCCTGTCCTCCCATGGGAGAATTTATGTCGTCGTTACTGTCACTCTCTGTTTGGGTATTCCAAGATGTGATCCGACTCCCTTAGGTGCTATGCTCCTCAAATTACAATCTGCCAGACGCCTTTCACTTCTACCAACTCGGAATAACAAAAGTCCATCACAAAAAACCTTCCCGCTCAATGACCAATTCATTCCACACATTTTACATTTCTGAATAAATGATGCATGCAGCTCAAAACACCACAAAAACTTGTTTTTTTTTACCTTTGATATTTTCCCATTTACGTCCTTCGCAGGTGATTTATTCAAGTCTTGAATGAAATATAGTTGCCCAACTGTGAATTCCAATGCGCGATCGATTCAAGCGAAACTTTGTGGCGTACATCATACTTTAATCTGTGGATGTTTCGACGAGTGAAAAATGGCTTAAAAAAGTCAATAATAGGAATTGGAAAACGGATTCGTGTGCAAGCGGCACCCTGCTATGACTACCTGCGACGAGACATTTCGGATAAATTAAATTTCCATATTGAAAACTGTTCCTGCAAGGATTATTCATAAATATCTTCTTCAAGCTGCTGCAGAAGACTCTCTGTCGCAGTCATTATTTTTGCTTAAAAAATATATTTTTTTCCAATAATAGACAAACAAGATATGTGCCCGTCATATTTTTAATAGTCGTTTGCTAACTGATCATGACTTTATTAACATTTTAATTAAAACGTTTAATTAATGATACTCTAAAGATATTACGACGGCGACTGGGTTTTAATTGAGTTATAAATACAAGTTCGTGTAATTATATTTGTAATATTTTGAAAAGAAATAATTTTTATGGAAATATTTTGCGACATACCAACAAATTTACAACGGTGTTAAAATATTTCTACTATTTCCAAATACCCACATGAATTTTTTTCGTGGTTTTCATCTATGTGAGGGAATTGATTTTCCAAATTTCTTCACATCACTACAACGGAATGGGACAATATTAAATAAAGTTAAAAGAATTTTCTAGAAAAAAATAAACATCTGGAAGGGTACATTTTTACAAATAAACAAGAAGAGTTTAATATCGATGAAAAAGTCATGAACTGCAGGCGTTGTTATAAAATCCAGGTTTATAAGAATAAAACTAAGAATCATGTGACGTGGGACTGGCTTTAATTGTCAGGGTACAAATTAAAAGTCACAGTTTAATCCCAACGCACAAGTTTTTATTTACAAAATTTTTAAACAAAATATAAAGCACGAAATTCTGTGTTTGTTCATTAAATAAATGGTAAATGTCCAACAATGTCTAAATATACAATAAATGAAATAAACGAAACTTTTACCCGCCAGCCGGTATGGGTAGACGGACGGTTAAACAGACGCATACACGGGAAGGGTGTCAAGTGACAAGCTGAGGACTTACGCTGCGATTATCAGGCTGACGGAATGCCAAGGGTTGCGGAGGCGGTAGAAGGCTTGCTGGGGGCCGCTGCGACTACCAGACTAGCGGATCGAATAAGGAATCTACTGAGTCGCCGAGGATTACGCTGCGACTTGTCAGACTAGAGTGAAAGGGTAAGTAGGAGATCGGAATGAGCTCAAGAGACTGAATTATCCATGCGCTCCGGTATTTAAACATAAAAGAGTAGGTGAGGGACAAACAGGATAATGGTGGTTAAAAGACGGTGGCAGATAGTGGGAGAGAAAGTGGGATATTAAGACGTCACAAAATAAAAGGAAAATAGATGTGAAACCACCCGCCATCTACTATGTATTACGTAGACCTCTGTATAGTGGGCAACCCTAAATGCATCGGATGATTCGATGATTATAGTCTTAAATACCAAAAAAAAAAACTAATATATGATAATAAACAAAATGCTTGTACACATCTCAGCGTTATACAACTTGGGAGGACAGATAACATCACATACCTTGGTGCTAATATAAGCAGCGACTGGGATACAAGTCTAGAAATAAAAGTACGCAATGATAAAGCCAGAGCTAGATTCTTAAAGGTAAAGAAAGTTTTGTGCGATAAAAATATAAACGTCAAACTTAAAAATCTAAGTTTTAAGATTGTACATAATTTCAAGACTGTTCTACGGCATTGAAAGCCTTGCCTGTTCTGGTGCCTGCGGCTGCCTCAGCTCATTTACGAACGGGGTCCCCGTCGAAGACAGCATAGAGGATGATAAAAATTTATATTCCGGCGAAATTTAATGTTCAAAATACATTACTTACACCATATTTTTTCAATATTAACAATAATTTTTAACAATAAAAACTGTTTTTTTTATTTTTCATTTTTCCCCTTCCATATCTTCTAAGCATTGATCTTAGCGAAAAAGTGAAAGTGTTTAGAACCTTTTTTTGTAGAGAATTTTATGTAGATTAATTGAGTTTAAAAACATTTTTTCGCTAGAGGCAGTGGTTTTTAAACTATTAACGAAAAACTGAAAAAGGGGACCTTTCGAGAACCACCCCTACCCTTAGCTTCACCCCCACCCTTCAGTACTTTAAGTATATTGTTAAGGATACCTTCCCCTACATCTGTGCCAAAATTGGCTTCTACATGAATTATTTCCGCTGTTTGGTCTATTTTGGTCTTCGTTGCCTGGACTACCAGAACGATTCAACATATTACACCTAATAATGAAGGACAAAATAGCCGAAAGAAAAGTACCAAAATGGTCAAAAACTTTGTGGCTTAAAACTCTAAGGGACCGATTTCAAGTCAACGACATCTCTGTTTCGAGCAGCAAGCAATAAAATAATAATTGTCAACATGATAGCCAACGTTCGTAAACGGACTGGATACAAGAAGAAGAAAATATAAAATGAAATGTCACAAACCTAAAAAGTAATAAAACCAATGTTAAACAGGTAATAATAATTAAGAACCTATTATTTTATTCCTATTCTTTGTTGCATTAAAAGAATGCAATTGAAGACGTGTAATATTGGACTGTGTCCTACTTGCTAGAACTACTACTTTCTAACTTACACTCATTTATTAAACATTTACGTTTCCACTCTATATATTACGTTACCTAATTGGATTAGAGGTATCTTAGGTTTAGTATTTGTGAATAAAATTGTAATGATTTTGGGGAAATTTTATTGCTTTATGTCAGAGTTTGAATAATTTTAATTCCACTCATCGGACTTTTTCCGCCTTGAGAATGCTTTCTGCAATGACAAGCAAAACGTTGGCAATAACCAACAGTTATAGGGACTGCCGATAGAACTGAAAACGCGCACTCGGCCGCTGCGCGTGCGCCAGTCATGAGCATGTCGGTGACGCGAACCCATAGGATTTTCCCCCATCAAAAAGTGCCCAACGCGGCTAAAGAAGTTTTAACTTCAATAAAAATACGTGACTTAAACCCGAAAGTAAGAAAATTTACATCGACTTAAGTCGCGAAAGCTGAAAATCTGGATGTTAATTAAAATTGCAATAAATTTTGATATTGTGATAATTTAAGGCGATTTGTATGATTTTGCTCTGATGTGAGCAACTTTATTTTTAGCTTAGGTGATTTTTGTTAAAATTGCAAACGATTTTGTCTACATTTATGCAATTTTAGTTGTAGTTAAAAGTTGGCGCCCGGGGACATTTGCAACTTCTTGACCCACCCAATGCTACGCCACTGGTTATATCTATAAATTAATTTTAAAAATTCTACGGATTATTTTATTCTTCTTTGAACGCAATTAAATATTTTATGTATTTTTATTTTTTACTAAGAGGATTACATTGTAATCTGTAATTGTAAAAGGATATTAGGCACCCTCGAATAGAGTTTGTAGCAAATTACGATGCTTGGTAAGGACTTTTTTTTTTCTTTTTTACATGGATGAAATACTTTTTTTGCTCTAAGGGAAAAAACCTTATATTCTTTAACGTGGCGATGTAGCAAACTTGAATAATTTCTCTGACTTTTTATCTTGCCTATATTTAAGAAGCATCGTGTTTTTATATATACTCTAAAATGGTTTTTTAACCTCAAATATATTATAATTATATATTTTAATATAAAAAATGTTTTATGTATTTTATAATTTGTTTTTTTACTTATGCATCAGTGGTAAAAAAATAAAGAAGAATATTGTGCATTATTTCATCGATCCCATTTAAAATTGATGCCACTACATTTTCTTAGATGTAAAGTAAATAATTTTTATATACAGGGTCCGTTTTTCGCGCCCCACAATTGGGATATCAAGAACCGTAAAAGATACGAGGTCGGTTATATAAGGGGGAAAAGGTGCCACGTGCCACATTAGGAGACCAATTTAATGATGTATTTGTTTTTCCAAAAATATGCATAGGTAACTAGATAAAGCGAAAATATAAATTTTTGCCGATTTTGTTTTTGGCTTATAACTTTCTTAAATAAACAAATACACAATTTTAGTTTGCACTTTATCTACGCACTTTTTTACGGAGAATCACCGGGGGTTCTCAAAATTTTTCTAACTTGTACTGCTTGTTATTGGTATTAACTTTTAATTTTTGAATGGGTCTTAAAGTTGTGTTTAACACTGTTAAATGAATTTTTTTTTCAACGATATAAAACACATGCATATCATTTACGGTTCTCGAGATCCCAATGTTGGGGCTCGAAAAATGGACAGGGTAAAAAATGTCAAATATTACGGGAAATATTTCTTCAATTAAAAACCAAAAACACGTATTTATTATTTTCAAGATAAAAAATAATGCAATAATGAAGCTTTCTCTTCCCTTTTTTGCGAATAAAAATGGTATAACTATAAAATTTTAAATGGGAACTAACATTTTTACTCCAAATTCAGATTTTTTTGGTATTAATCGTAGTTGGCGATCAGTAATCACAGTAAAAAATTATCGCAATATTTGGATTTCCTGCGATAACAACCTATTGTGATTACAATAAAGTCTTTATGTTTGCAATAAAAAGTGTAGATTCTCTCTTAGAAATATAAAGTTATCCCCCACCCCTTGAAAACAAATTGATACAATTAAAAGAAAATACTGATTTGTAAAGAGGATACAAATAAAGATTATTTAAAGGGGTTCCTTGGATGTTAAAAGGAATTTCCTAAAATCTAAAGATCAACTAAGATAACGGAGGGTTGAATTTTAGTTGGTACACCCTGTATACTTCAATCAAGAGAAATTGCAGAGACATATCTTACATTCTGATCAGCTTATAATTAATCAAATATGATTATGTCTCTGTTAAATGTGATAGATATATCTCCAGCTTGACCAGTATATAATGGCATGTGAAAAAATATTATGAATAAAAATTTCTATCAAATTTTGCATTGTGTCACGGACCTTGACGTAAAAATACTTTTTTAGAAACTACAGATTTTTGCTTCGAGATAGCGCCACCACTCCCACTTTCAAGTGGGAGATACTTGTCACACCTATAAGTTGTCAGCCAGCTAGACTTGGACAAGGTGTGAAATTATTAAATATAAGCAGTGTGATGCACACATCCATCAACATCTGAAATACAAAAAAAAATATTGTGCGATTACTACTCGTTTCCTTTAAGTTGTTTTTAATTTTGATTAATCATAACAATTATTTCTGATTTTCATTAATATTTTACCTTCTGCATTCATGAAACACAACGCTTTAATGGATAAAGGATTTAGGTAGATAATATGTAATTTTACATGTCCTCCCTACAGTTAATTTATTCCTTTTCATAGGATAATCAGTACTCAAACAGGGTATTGAAATTTACAATTGGGGTTATAATTTATGGTATACTTTATTGTTGACCTCATTGTCTAGCTATAAACCGTTTGTAAATACTGTCACTGCATATACCATTTGCGCATGTTTAATTCGATTAGTAAATTTTTGTTACCCCACGAGGTCAGCTTACGTACTTTTTCTGCTAAAATTTTGAGCACAATAACTAAATTTATGGCACACTAAGTAAAACTTTTATTTACGAATTAAAAGAAAGTGTAGTAATCATGGAAATTTATGAAATCAAAATTTTTGCGAAAAAATTCGTTTTGGATTGATTCAGAAACAGTTGTTTTCGAAGTGTCGGTCTGTGCCACTATATCAGAAAATTGAAAGTGGTTGTTTCTGGCCCGGTTTTGTTGTTTTTTTTGATAAACCAGGTGATTATAGCTGAAAACAAAGACGACGCAGACTACATGCTGAGGAAAGTAGAAGACCAATATAGAAAATGGGGACTAACTATTAACATGGCAAAGACGGAATATCTAAAGATAGGAGGAAAAGAAAAACACGAAGACCCATAATTACCAATTATACAGATAAAAAGAACAACTAACTAAAAGTACTTATAACATATAACTGAAGAAGGCAATTCGAAAACAAACATACGAAACAAAGCTCAGCAGGGAAAAATCGCAACACAGACCCTCAACTCTCTGTTATGGTCCAAAAGTATGAGATTAGACACTAAAATTAAAATATACAAAGCGATGGTGGAGCCCATCTTATCGTACGGTGCCGAATCCTGGCAAATGACGAAAAACGACAAAAAAATATAGACACGGTAGAAATGGACCTCTAACGAAGGGCATGTCGTTTATCAAGGATAGAACACGTCCGGAATAAAGGGATAAGGAGAAGAACAGTAAGAGTGTACAGCAGTATAGACCAAGTAGAAACCAGATAACTTATATGGTACGACACGAGCAGAGAATGGGCGATGAAAGATGGCCAACAATAGTACTAGAATATATATTACAAAATAAAAGGTAAAAAGGAAGACCAACAATCTTGTGAAATGATGGTAACAGAGGCATAATGAAAGATAGAGCAATAAAAGAGAATGAGTTGAAAGACAGAAAAAAGTGGCGGTCGAGCAATTAATTACTTACCACTTATTATTATTACATCAGAATTTTTCTCCTTCTTTTTCTTAGTCTTTTTCTCATTCTTATTTTAGACTCAGTCCTGTTTTCTCTGTCATTTATTAGAAGAATTTACAAATTTTATTAAAATTTTAAGCAAATATTTAACAAAAATTGCTCCAATTTATATAAAATTACAAAAATTTGACCAAAACTATTGTAATTTAAAAAAAAATTATCTTAAATTTTTAAAACCATTTCAATTTTTACCAAAAATCGTGTAAATTTTGACAAAAATTGTTAAAAACTAACCGAAATGATCGCAGTGTTACTCAAAATCGTATTTTGATAAAAAAAATTAAAAATTTATAGAAAGTTTATAAATATTTTGATTACATTCATTAATTTTACTCAAAATAATCTAAAATTTGACAAAATCTGCTAAAACATAACCAAAATTATTGCAATTTATCCAAACTTTTACAAAAATTTCTTAAATTTTTTCAAATATATAAAATTTTTAATAAGAATCATCCAAATTTTAACTAAAATTAATTAAACATAATCAAAATTTTTACAATATTAACAAAAATGATTTAAGTTTAACAATAATTGCTCAAATTTAACCAAAATTACCTAAATTTTGGCGAAAATTGTTCAATTAATTCAAAGTTTGACCAAAATAAACTAAAATTAGTTAAATTTAAAACAAAATTCTTACAATTTGACCAAATTATGGCAATATTAACCAAAATTATTAAAAGCAATTTTTTCTAAATATTGCCAAGCATACTGTTTACGTTACTATTACAGTTACTA